>BMAU01011056.1:1957500-2112500 GCA_019973935.1 Trichonephila clavipes | reverse complement strand
AGAAATGAATGTGTATATTTGTGTATGTGCGTACGTGATGTTGATTTTTCTATTTAATAAACACATGTTAATATGTTTATTGCGCTCTACTCCAGATTTTAATTTTTTTCGTCATGTTGCTGAATTATAATTTTATATTATTTCACTTTCCTTATTTTTGCTGTTACACTTTAACAACTATGTTGAGGGTAAAAAAATATGCAATCTTCTTTTTTATTTAAAAGGGCATATTTTCTTCCAAAAATGAGCTTTATGGTGTGGGGAACTTATAGGTGGATCATCCAAAAAATAAAGGCTATTCAGTTATACAAAATTAAACACTCAAAATTTATTGAAAATCATACATGTTACATACATTAAGTGTTCTTCACTACCCCTCATAGTCACTGCCTACTTTTGAGCAATTGTATTTGTGCGGGAGCTTCAGAAATCTCATGTTATTCAATTCTGCCACTAGCGCTTCAAAACAGGTGTACACTGCACTCTTCATCACTTCACTTCTAAAATTTCTACTTCCTACATTATTATTATTATTATTATTATTATTATTATTATTATTATTATTAGTAGTATTATTAGTGTTGGCAAGTGCTAAGAGCAAGATTAAGACTATTTTGCTTTTGTTGTGAACACCTGGGCTGAACAGGGACATAAGAATATAAAATGAGAATTCTGAAGCTCATAATTAGATATAGCAAATCTTTAAACCAAGGTGATGATTATTTAGGGAATTGAAGGAATCTTCAGATATTTAACATAATTTTTTAGTTCAATAAATATTATTCTTTCCATTTCATACACTTTAACTCGTGATGAACCTCGTATAAGAAACTGTAACTTAAATTTAAGTTCATATTTTTTTAGAAACCAGTCCGTTGAGAATTTTATCCCATCTGATATATAAATATGTTTCTTAATGCCCCATTTTAAATTAATAGTGTATGTTGCGTATAATTTTATGGTAGTTACACGTCATTTCAAAAATACTCTGATTGTTTGGGCAAAAAGAAATTACTTTTCTTACAGTAAATTTAACATAAATATTTTAAATCCATACGAAATTTAAAATATATTTTCATAAAAAAATTTATAACTTATTTGTACAATTTCCGATTTTTGATATTCTCAAAAAACACTGATCATTTGTAATATTGAATTCGAGTAACACCATTTGACAATTCAAAAAATTCTGTCTAAGAAAAATGTACTAGTTTGGCTTGTCCGGCCAAAATAAAGGTTCTAGGTTAGTTTTTAGTTTGCAGATTAATTACTAATATAAATATTCAGTGAGCCCCTTAAAAATATTGTATCACCGAACAGAAATTGGAATCAAAGTAAATAATGATTTTTAACATTTAGGATACGCATTCTTTTAAGATTCGAAAATATCGTGAAATAGAAATTTTAATTTGAATATATTAAATTATTAGATTATCTTAAAGTAAAAAATATTGTGCATGTTAATTAAATGAGCAATATTAACTAGGATTTAATCTTATTTTTTAAATCATTGAATTAATATTAAACCCTGTAGTGTTTATTTTTTTCTTAAATCAGATGTTTTATATTACAGTTATAGCAAATATTTTAATCATATCATCTGCCACATATTAACGAGTTGTTTTATTTTTTATATACTTATCGCGTGTCATTTTAAACAAAACTTTTCTTTTTAGAAAATATAAAAACTTTAAATTACTTTTGTATGATTACTCATTGGTGTAATATACACTACAAGAGCTAAGAAATGAAACACATTTATGATTTTTTTTTTTTTTTTAATGGGTAAAATAAGCCTAACTTTATCAAAAGCTAGAAGTATTTTACCTTTTTTAATAATACAAAAAAAGAGTTAATTTCCCATTTTATATTTTTGTAAAAAAGATAAGCTTAATAGTTTTCTTCATGTTTGCAAAATTGCATTTATTTATTCTTCAAAATGTAGATACAGAATACTTTTGTGATATGACCACTTTTAGGGTTAATTTAAATTTTCTAGTAACCCCTTTCCATCTACCACTATTTAAAATATTTAAATGGGAAGCCATTTTCAAATAATCTTTTGTTTTAAAAAAAGCTATGAAGATATAATGTTAAAGTAAAAAATTTTTATCAAGCAATACGAATCAAAAACGGGAATGACACAAATAGGTGCAAGTCAGTGTTTCTCATACTGTGAGGCGCGGCCGCCTACATAGGCGTGATATTCATTTGCGGAAGGCATGAGCATATTTGAAAAGTCGAAAATAAAAATTTTCAAACAAGAATTTATTTATTGAAAGGAAGCAAAACAAAATACATTCTGACTTAATAAAAATTAAATACATATTCAGACTGAAATGAATCAGTACTGCACGATGTTTCTGATAGTCAATTTTTTTTGCCAGTACTAAATTAAAAACAAGTTTAATAATTAGTTGTGCCTTACATGGGCTTATCATATACAAAATTTAATACTTATGTTGTTAATTTGTATAGCTTATGGTTAAAGTTGTATTGTAGCTTTAGCATCTAAGTGCATTTTTATTGCATTCAAGACATTGTTACTGTATGGGAGGGATGTGGGATGATAATTATATACGATTAAAATTGGGTAGAAAAATATTGAAAGTTTTAGAATCATTGGTGTAAGTGCATTTTAAATTCAATTCCAAATGGTTATGTTATGTTATAAATACATATAATTCCAAAAGACTTTTTAATATCAGTTTCAGAAACTACATTAAAACAAGGTTGCTTATTCTTGAGCTGGTATTCGAAGATGATGCTAAATAACTGAACAATCAGATTTATTAGGATACTTAATCTTCTTCAATATATTTAAGAATTACATTTTCAATACTGAAATAGTCATTTGTCACTCACAGAAAATATTTTTTTAAATTCAGTAATTATTTAAATAAAAATTGCTGATGTTGAAATTAAGAATTATTTTCAAAAAATTAACAAAAACATACTCTTTGTGTATCAGTAATAGTGTTAAGAGCCAAAATGTGCAGAATTTGTACATGATACATTATTTATGAAATAAAAGAAAATTATTTTACAATAAGGAATTTTACAATAAGGAATTTTATAATAATTATTAAGGCTAAGTGCTAACTATTTTTCTCTTTCCAGAATATTTTAAACCACCAAATATCATTCATTTATGAAACTTTGTAACCTTTATTAAAATTATTTTATGAACATCATTCCGTAGACACTTTACTTAGGAAACTGGCTTTAAATAAATTATATTTTTGAAAGAATTTCCACCTCTGCTTTGATTAATTGAAAGATTAGAGGAGCCCTTATTAAAGTTTCAAGTTTCCCTTTAACATCAAATTGTGCTTTGTGATTGTAGATAACAAATTGAAAATAATTTCAATTAATCAGTTTGGCATTGACGTTAGCGACATCAATCAAAATTCTGATGGAATAAACGGTAACGTGCTTATTTATACTAAACTAATATTAGATTTATATAGTTTGATGTATCGTAATAAAATTACACTGTGAACAATAGCCTTCTGCTTCATCTGCTACATCTTTAGGAAATGCAAAACTTGTTTTAATATGAAATTTGATGGATAATAAATACACAAAAATTCTAAGTGATAAGGTAACATTCATTGAAGCGTGAAATTGATTACTGGGGCATAAGACATTGTTTAAAATGCTTTGTGTCATTAACTGCTAAGACACCTGTGATTATATGTCAGCTTAAATAAACAATTATTCATCAAGGAATTCCAAAATACTACAGAAAAGTTTTCCATTTTTAACAAAAGAGAAGAATTCTATTATCAAATTTAATTTCATATAAGTTTTTTTAAATTGTAGAGCTTTAAAATTTTAAAAAATATCTAGACAAAAGCTGTGTTCAATTAATTAAATAACATCAAAACATATCTCACCATACATTTGATTAAAAATTTTTTTTATAAAACTGTAATAATACAAATTGTAATGATAGCATTTTTTTTTCATTTAATACATTATTTATGCAATTATTATATTAATATAGTGTCCTATTTTTATATTTCATTAATATAATAAATGTATCAATAAAATATTTTTTAAGAATGCACTCACTGGAAGCATAAAATCGTATAAAAACACAATTTGTATGTGATAACCATAGAAATCTACCCAATGAAGTATTTATACTCTAATTACGAGTTCTCTTTCTATTAATACTCTATGAAGAATTGTAATCATTTAAAATCGAAGTGCAGAACTAAAATATTTTTTGGTCTAATGTTAAAAAGGAAATCGTTTGATACAGTTTATTAATTTAGATAGAAGTTGTGTGAAATATCAATAAGAAATATACGGAAATAATATATGCGAAATATTGAATATGATATATATCCATGAATTTGAAACAAAACTTATGGATGAAAAATAAATTAAAATTTAATTAAAAAAACCCTTTTTTAATTATCATATTAAATTTTTGTGACAAGAAAAGCTACTTCTGATATAATGTGCATTAATGTACGAAGAGATATGCTGTATTTTTTGTCCTTGATGCAGATTGTACTTTGTCTTTTATGATATAGTGTTCTGAGATATAAATATGTCACATTTCGGAATATCTTATCACTATTTTGCAAAAAAATGCAAGAACCAAGAATGAGTTGTCCGATTGTGATGAAATTACGTAGACAAAAATATATTGATCGAATATGCAAATAATCAAATTTTCAAGGCCAATGAATATGAATTGAGGTCGCAGTGCTCATTCTTGCTGAGTAACTCGCAAAATATAAAATTGGTATAATAGGCGGATTTTTTTTTTCATTTTCACCATTGTGATTCTTTAGATAAAAAAATGAATGGTGCCATTTCGACGCTTTCGAAGACCTTATAGGCAACTGAATGACTTCAAACGTGGTCACATTGACATTAATGCGTGGAGTTGGTTGGTCATACCGAGCATTATCTCACTACCTGCAACGTACAGACACAGTTGTGCAAAGGTGATAGCAACAATGGCTGGTGTGATGAACTTATCGACGAAATAAACGCTCTGGAAGGCCAAGATACACAAATGCGAGGCAAGATGAGATGATCGTTCGACAGACCCAAACTGCTCCAACGGTATCATTTCACTACTATTCAACGCGCGTGCGTACTACAGTCTCTTCACTAACCTCCATAGTACTTTCCTCCATGTTACGGTACTTGACTGATGCGGGGTTACTCATGGGCCCCATTTACATGGGCGAGAATTGCCGACAATATGCCGGCTTGAATCCGCTTTGTACCCGTTTACAAGGCGATACGGTATTTTGCCGGAACGAAATGCAGGTCTAAATTTTGTACCCTCTTTCGACTAGGAACTTTGCGGAGTTCCATGACGCATTGCATCAGAGATTCAAGATGGCTGCCTGCTGTTGTCGAGTGCTCGTGTTGGTCAACAGAGGATAGTAATAATTTATTAGTGCAACATAGCACTAATAATTTGATGGAACTGTCCGAGATTCGGAAGTTTACAAGTGCCCATTTCCGATGAAATTTAATATTCTATTCAGGTACAGGGAAGGATGTAAATAAATTTATATTTAGTATACTCTGCATGTACATTTCCAATAATTAAATAATATGATACATCTATTTTATACAAGTTTTTGAGATTGATTTGAAATTATAATATAATTTTTATGGAAGTACGCAATAAAATTGCAGTTTTTTGTTACTTTTCCTGATTTATCTTATTGAGTGTTTCCATATAATAAGTAAAAGATTAGTAATAACTTGTAATTAAATAACTTCATAAAGGTGTATTGATATTTTTTTACTGTCAAAGTTGATATAATCAAGAGAATGAACTGTTTTATATTAACATTCCCTTAAATACATGAGGATAAGAACTTAAAAAAAACATTTCATTTTCTAAAATTTCAATTTTGATTCACTTTTACTTAACCATTTAATTTTTGTTATTAAAGCAAACCACGATTTACTGTACCAAAAGAGATATCCCTTTATACACACATACCTACAAAATTATCTTATAAAAGTTGGCTAAATACTACTTTTTTTCTCCTCGAAGTATTAAATAATCACGCGATTATAAAACGAACTATGAACAATTTCTTATGAAAACATTGCACATCAAAGAAAATACACACTTTTTTTACAAACCAAAATTAATTTAGCTTTTTAATTTAAGTTGGTTAATATGGAAGTTTTTGTTTAATAATTAGGAATTCTGAGATGGAAATAAAATTGCTTTTAACATCATTTAAAGGTTTTGGGTATCTGAAATAATCTTATAAAACATATTTGGTATGTTTTATACACTGACTTTCCTTTGTAATTATTACCCTTCAAAAAGTTTGAATTTCCTTAAAAATGCCTGTCTTCAACATTCAGAAATGAATTAACTGGACATTTTTGAATAAATTGAGAAACATGTTTAAAGAAATAAGCTTTTTTTTTAATAAAATTATTTTATTGTAGAACAAATTAAATTGTTTCGTGAAAATTTCTCGTATACAGTTTTATTTAATAATCATACTCTTTTTAATATACATAACTTATTGACACTTAATTTTAACATTACATGAATGTACTATAAGTTAACAAAGCATTTCATGACCTGCTATATATAAATCACACTCTCTGAAAGTAACATTATACTATAAGGACAAATCGAAGATCTATTTGCCAATAATCAACATGCATAATATATTTTACAATTATTATATCTCAATTTTTATCTTATTAATGATAACATCTAATAAAATTCTCTGAAAATCTTATGAATGGCTTTTTGCAATTTATTTACAACAAAAAAGTATTAATTTTTTAAAATATTTACAAAAGAGTAGTAAATGTCATTAACCCAAACAAATCAAATGAAACAATAAAAAAATTAAAGAAAGTTATCTCCTAAATCAAAGATTTCATAGATAAGAAAGGTAAAATAATGCAGAATTTCTAAAATGTTCATTTTAGGTTTATAACATAAAAACTTAAATTTTTAAACACCTAGTGATAAGGCAATTAATAGTAAACAAAAAATTATAAAAACATTTTTTTCTTCAAATTTTCTGAGAATTTTATATACTCTAATTTCAATACTATCAAAACTATTTTAATCAAATTAATGCTTTTTTTCTTTTTTGGATACAATACATTTAGAAAAGTAAGATTTGAAATGGTCTTCCCTTGTTTTCAAAGAAATTAATGGCAAAAACTAGTCTTTTAGTCAGCCAACTGTGTGAAATATACCAGAAACTAGAAAGCAATAACCTATAGCATTTGTATATAGGTATGCTACAAAACTTTTCATAGTATTTTTGAGAAATTGTGTATGGTATTGGTCTAGATTAAATGAAATATCACAAGAATTTTTAAATTTCAGATCTTACAAACTGGCAGAATTATAAAATCCACTTCTATACAATCAACTTTCAGAATTTATATACATAGAACAAGTTAGAATACTGAAATCATGCAACTTATAGAAAGAAGTTGTATAAAAGAAACAAATACATGACATGTTATTTCGTTATCACTGATATGCAACTGAAGTATCATTTTATATATTACAATAATACTTTTAAAAAATGGAAGATAAAACGACATCAGAAAAAAAGATTCAGAATTCTCACTCTGAAATTTAATGTTTGAAAATTAATAAAAATCATTATTAATTCGATAAGTTACCAAAGTTATCATTAATAAATTAATCACAATGTGTACTAATAGTAAGCAAGATTCTTTTACCAGGGCATTCCTAAATTTCATGAAACTTCTCAATTTCCAACACAAATTACACATTAGCAAAATATTAAATTACTTCTAAGTTTCTCTAAGAAATGCTAAATCAGTACTCGTACCATTCCACAAATTTTGGAACATGCATTAAACTGCCGACTAATTTCCGCCAAGCAAAAAGACATAACAATTTTTTTAAAAAACAATTACATCACTATTATTGTTACTGTGTGCAAATGTGATCAGGGATAGTTTCTACTATTGGCTGTATATCGCAGCATTTAGCGTTTTTTTTTTTTTAAGAAATTGGTCAATATTATACAATACAAGCACCCCAAATTTGTCGGGTAAGCATATGTTACACAAAAATATCAGTGATTTTGGATGATGAAACACTTATTTTTGAAAAAATTTCTTTGAAATTACCTTTTTACTGAATTCTTCATGAATATAGATTATTGTAAACAACAATGTCAAGTTATTCATTTAAGGGTAAATAGAGAGTTGAAAAATGTTCTATTAAAATTCTGAATATTTCCATTGCTTTTAGAAAGTAAACATCCTACAGAAAATATCTATATTTAAAGTCGTATTTGGTTTTATGATCCTAATTTCCCATAAATATCATAGAACTGATTTAAGTACACTTCTTGGGCCAATATTTGTAACTAACTCAATGCGGCAAATTTATTTAGGTCTTAAATTTATTAGCAGGATAATATCAATATATATGAGCATTTAGACTTTAATACTTATGTAAAAAAATCCAGAGTATTCTTATGCTTAATACATTTCAGCTGGGGCTGCAAAGATTTCTTTAACACACAATGATGATATTTCATTAACAAGTGTAAAGTCTTTATATAAAATTTATCAAAATTATTGAATTTTACATTTCAATTGTGCAAATACCAATAAATGCATATTTGTTATCCATAGTAAAAAAAGGTACATCTGTGTGAGAAAAATTTATATCAGTCAAATTCTGGAAAACACAAATGTGTTAAGAAATCCTCACATAATAAATAGATACCACACAAATATTTAATAATTATTTTTTGTACAAAAAGAGTTATGGATTTAAAAATGACTTTTTTATTTTGATCATGTACAAGAGAACAGGGATTTAATATTCAACATATGCACACAATTTTGTATTCTATAATACACATATTTTAATGCCTTAATTTTTTACTACACTCTCAGTATGTAATTCTCGATAAATTATATCTTTTTACTAAAATACTACTGTGTTCTTATTTTAGATAATTAAGTACATAAATATCTCTTTTAACTACTCTGAAGATGTGTAAAACAAATAAAAAAATTATGTTAACTAAATATATTTTATCTTTTTATGTATGTTTTCTATATAATTTAATTTAAAATAAACAAAGTTTTCATTTCTGTAGACATCTATCCTAAGTGTCTGATTGGATTGTTCGGCCACTTATCCCGCCAAGTTTTTTCTTGCCAAATCGTAGGGTTTCTATTCCAAAACACAACACACAAAATCGCGCCAAACTGGTGATTTCTCAAAATTTATCGGACCGGTAGCCGATTCGATATGTTTAGAAGTTTCTTATGTGAACATAAAAATAGTAAAAAGGGAGTTTGGTTTTAGTGGCGATGGTTTCTAAATGGTTGGTATTGAAAACAAATGTCATTCTTATCCATGTTTACTAAACACTCGAATTTTTACCGGGATATTAAAAAAAGATTTTTTTCCGACAATCGTCATTTTTTACTATAATCGAGCAGCCACGTATAGTCAAATACGAAATTTTAGCGGGTATACTTTAAATGTGCAAGAGCATGAATAATAGTAAACAAAGAAATGTTTGGCGGTAAAAAAACGAAAACATAATCACTTGTCCTATTCATGACAATCGCGCTAAAAATTCTAGTTGTTTTCATGGTTACATTTTATAATCACGTGAATCTATCAACCAATCACCAGATTTTTATGTAAACGCACCCTATTCTCATGTAAACGGGTCGAAAAAAATACCGGTTTAATCCCGCATTTCATCCACCTTTCGAAATTGCCGTTATTATGCCAGTTTCCATGTAAACGGGGCTATGGAGGTCTGTAAGGCCTTTGATCCCACAACATCGGTGGAATCGTCTCGAGTGATGTTACAGACAATCATCATGGTTGCCATCGGACTGGCATTGTATAGTGTTAAACGATGTGAATCTCGTTTTACTCTTGAAGTCTCCCTCTCTGAAGAGGCTGGAAACATTGGTCACAATCAGTCTTTTTTTACAAAGGAATACAGCCATAACCACTGGTGTGAAGGTGTGGAGTTCTATCTCATACAACAGCAGGTCATCTCTAGTAATCCTCCGTACATCTTTAACATTTCAACGGTATATTGATACCATCCTGAGGCCGGTTGTATTATCCTTCATGACACGTACATTTGGGGGTCATTTGTCAATAAGGTAACGTTAAGCCCCATACCTCTAGCACATCTCTAGACTGACTTCGTAACTTTAATGCTCTTCCTTGGTTTGCAAGATCACAATATCTTTCACAAATTGAACATGTCTGAGACATGGTAGGGTGCCAGATTTAGGTACACTAAAATTTTGTAGATCTGGAGCAACAATTGGTGAATATCTCTGGCAGAATTTATCGCAATATGACATTAGGAACATCTATCACACTTTACTGAGACGTATACAAGCATGTATCACCTTAAGGGTGGTTTCACCAGCTACTCACAATGTAATCGTGATCCGTGGATGGGCTCCATGGCTTTGATATTTGCATCATTATCTGGGTTACGAGCTGTACATATGTTTAATTTCATAAAAAACAACGATTTCCTTCATGGTGCTTTGAGTTTTTTTAAAGTGTATATTTTTAATGAAATTCTTATTTGATTTGATTTTTGATGAATGCATTCCGTTTTTTTAATTTTCACTTTTGAGCCACGACAGGTTTAATAACCATCATCCCCGTAATTTCAAGTGTCTTTGTGGTATTATGATTCAAATGATTCAACTCATTCGAAATAGAGCCAGCCGCAAATTCATGACCATGATTACTTCGCTACAGCAACCTATATATTGAAAAAGACATATATAATCGAAAATAACACACATCTCATGTAAATATCTGTCTTTCTAGAAAAATCAATGCATTATAATTTCGATTACATTTGCTCACTAAATGTTATAAACCATCTATAATTTCATTTAGCGTCGCTTAGAAAAGATAAAGATTATTTTAACAGTATCAATTTTTCTTCATCGTTTAAATATGATATTTTTAAACGTGCTACCAAAATTAGCTTTCCAATATTTAATGAATGGTACGCTTTGTAGTCCATGAATTGTACATTAAGTTGGTGCCTTCTTAAAAAGTAAATAAAAAATTCTGAATAACTCTTGCCGTTCAGACCGCCTTTATTTTTATTAATGTATTTAAAAAAAGGTTTTTAAGATAAAACACCTTGTTCATGAAGTAAAAATAACAACATTATCACATTTTTAATTTCTTAGAATAAAAGAATAATAAAAGAAAAGTATGAAAATATTATATACTGTATATCTCGGCGCCCCGACTTATAATGCTCCTCTTTTCCTACGAAGACACTTGAAATGTACTTGAAAGTGAAAAACTCTTATATTTTGAAATCAAGAAATAATGAAGTCATTAATGAAAAAAGCATGGAAAAAATTGAACCTGACATTATTAAAAAGCCATTTAAAAATATGTAGCTCATCTAACAATCTAGATAGAACGTAAGATTATTGTTAATTTACGGTTTACTATGGTGAAAAAAACTTACTTAAGGTGAAAATAAATGAAATAGACTAACATGATGTGTTTGCGCATGGAGATATAATGGAAGACAAATATAATGAACATTTCCTTTTTACCCAATAATGAAAGTATATAAATTATGAGATTTTTTTTTTTTAAATAAACAGTTTTAAAATAAATTTGGAATCATATTTTAAACTCATGTTGTCTTCATTTTTAAAGTTATAATTTTTATGTCCTACGTATAATGCGCACCTGTATTTTTTATCTTATTTTTTGTGTTAAAATTGCGCTGGAACACATGGTAATTTAAGAAATTACTGACAAGAGTCACAAAACTTGTAGTTTATAAAAATAATATAATACTATTTTACTTCTCTCTCTCTCTCAGTTCTTTAAATGATTCACAACAAAGTACTTTAAAATTTTAAAGCCATAATTATATTTTTCTCTGTTTTTTTTTGGATAATAATGAAAATATTTTACTGAATAAATGTGTTTTACTGTGCAATAAACATGCACTTAATCCTTTTTTTCTTCTGTTGTCCATATTTGTGTTCCTTTAGACATTTCCAAATGACTTCTTATTATTTTCACATGAATAAGTACATTTTTCAAGTCTTTGTAACTTTAGTCACATTGTTATTGTTATTTCAAATGGTTATTTTAATAACATAATTTCTTTAAAAAATGGTCCTTAAAATGTGCCCAAGAAATAATTAGTTTAAAATTTCAAAATTATGGGAATCAATTTCACCAATATTTCAGCTTCTATCTGTAATTCGTACTTGTTTAGATGTATTTAAGGAGATCGATGTCGTAAGATGTGAAGGCCTTGGGCTTTTAAATATTAAAGAATTTTCACACTCAGCACGTTCCTCAAAATCTTTTCCTAAAACTTTATATATTTTTTTTTCCATTTCCTGAAACATAAAAAATTTTTTTTAAATATTATTATGAAGAAAAATATGAGATGTTAAAAAAGAGATTACGTTGTTCTTGTAGCTACAAGAAATGAACTGTACCATACCGCAATTTTTACATATTGGATTCCGCGCGTGCATGTTAAGTAACCTCGTAAAACCAAATTTCACCGAACATTTTAGACAATTTTTTAGACTATGACTTGTGATTGAAAACATGGAATTTCAAATATCATCTACTAAATCTATGGATTATAACTATGGGTTTCAATAATCACTGGCTTTAAGAAAAGGAAAAAAATAGAGCGAAATGTTCAAGTGGAATAATTACAGTATATACGGCCCTGTGAAAGACTGGAGCTATAATGAATGGATTTTAGTAAAATTTAGTGCATAATAAATGCATCTGTTTTCTGTCTAATTTTGCAAGAAAACTGTCAAGTTTGTATGATGCGTGTGAGTTATTTTTTTTCAATTCCAATTATTATGTTAATTAAGGATGCTTCTTAATGCATCAGCATCATAATGTAGTTCCCCATAAATCGTTAAGCTAAAATAATTTGCAACCTCCAACGCAAGAGTAAAATATCTGCTTTATGGAATTTAAATGATAAAATATCGATGAAAAAGTGTCATTTATATTTTACATTCCGAAAAAAGCAAAACAAGAAATAGATTTTACAGGAGGGTATTCATAATTGAGCAAAACTTATGACTTCTCACTTTAAAATATTTTAGAGCAACTGTGTTTTAAGGCAATAAGTGTAGAATTTTATCCAAAGGAATTTCAAAATGCCAAAGATGTAAAATGTGCTTAAGAAAGGAAAACGGTTTTATTTAAAAGAAAAAAAATACTCTATCCTTAGATGGTGGGAAAAAGTGACAAATAAAAACTGCCAAATATAACTCAATTCAGAATGAAAATTACAAACAAATATGGCTATGAATATTAAGCTTCTCTTTAAATGCTTTTTTGGCAAAGCTTGTCAAATTGCTTTCTGAACAAAAACAAGAAACATATGAAGTTTAAAATTGAATTTTTTCTTTCATAATTTATCGCTACTGCTAAGATGGATAGATTCCAAACGTATGTTTGACTAAAACAACATTAAAAAAGAGCAGTCTAAAAAAGAATGCAATTCTTTTGTATGTCTAGCTTTTTTTATTTAAAATATTTCTTATGCTTTATTAGCATATCGTATTATTCATAAATCGGACGATTTTGTATAATTGAAATAAACATATTCTGTATATATGTTAGTGGATATATTGTTTGTTATAAGTTTGTATTTTAATGGATTCAGTCACAAGATGGCACAAAAGTTTAAATAATTTTAAATATATTTTAATTTATTTTTGCCATGTTTCTCAAAATTTTACTTTAGGCTAGTGCTTCTCAAAAATTCAATACTGGCGCCCCCCTTTTCAATCACAATTTTTATCGCGCCCCCCTTGCACATTAATAATGTAATGAATACAATAATAATGCACTTTGATGCTAAAGCTACAATACGTGATCTTAATTATAAATCATACAAATTAATAACATAAGTATTAAATTTTGTATACGTTACTTTTAAGCAAAAATAATTAAGTAATAGGATAATTATTATGTTATTTTTCCTTTCTCTAATTTTTAAACTGAACATATTGCAAAATGCGGTTGCTGCTTAGAAGACAAAATATAGATATCAGCTAAAAATAGAAAAATAACTTCGAGGGCCAATTTCTAATCATAAGCATTCCTTATAAGCCCTTATACAAGCCCATGGAAGTCGTTTAATACTTATTAAACTTATTCTTAATTTAGTATTAATTAATTAGTTATAAAATATTCTGTGAAGCACTGATACATTAAAAGTATACCGGCTGAAGTGCCCGCTCTTTGCACGAGTTCATTTATAAGAAATTAAAACATTATTGATATAATAGCTGAATTGTAAGGAGAATAAAGCCAAGTGCGCGACAATGTTTACAAAAACGTAAAACTATTGCACAAATTTTCATTATTTTTAAGCGAATTGTAATTTTAAGCCTCACAGAATTAGCATTTATAATTGATGTTAAAGAATGAACAATAATATAAAATTTCTATGAAGAATAATTGTATTATTTTTAATATTTAAAGCGAAAAATTTCAACTTGTTTTAACCCTGAAGCAGGCGCGCACCCTGCGGGGTTATTGTGAGTCACCCTAATCCTTTTTTATAATTATTTTTATAGTACACAGTAAAAATCGTAATTCCAGTGAATAATTTAATTATGAGAAAATATACTTACCTAATTTCAAGGACTTTTCATTTTTTTCGGTAACAAATAAACAGTTTTGTCAAAATTAACAATATCGTGTTCTGTGTGTCCCGCGTGACCAATTCCGGGTATAAAAGTGTATTCATTATGATAATATGTATGTTGCTGCTAAAAACAATTGTGTAAAACGTTTTTCGTTATGCTTTATATGTTTGAGATATGTTTATATGTATCATAAAACTCCTTTGCATGGGGAAAAAAGCGCAACATAGAAAAATACATTACTTACAACTTCCCTAAATGAGAAAAAAACATAAGAGAAGGGTCATAACTAACTGTACCAATAACTTAGTTCAAACAGATTATCAGCAAAAACAGATTACAGCTATAATGTGCAGTATTTCAAAAATAATCACAGTGATGAATTTTTTATGCTCCTAAATTTTTTCGATTCTGGGTCTGGGATTTGTTTTTTCTCTGAAAGAGCAGTATGTTAAGATTAAAAAGAAAACGTAATAAAAAATATCTCATCACGCGATTACAGCAAATCAAATAATTTTTTTTATTTGGTTATAAAATCAAAGATAGCTAATTAGGTGTTGAAGACGTTTTTATTTTTGATGACTTAATATCGCGGCCTATAAATTATATCAGAGTAAAAGTGCATTTTTTATTATGTCTGAAAGTATTGTGATTTAATTCATTCAAGTAAATTAATTATTTTTTTTAATCTTTTATTTTCGATAGGCTCGCGCCCCCAGGGGGGGGCGTGCCCCACAGTTTGAGAAACACTGCTTTAGGCTTTTCCTTTAAAAAAAATTTTAATACATTTTTTTTGTTTCTTCAAGAATTTTTAGATAAATTTTTTGTTCGTTTGCTAATTTTTCATTTTTTCCTTTGCTGTTCTGTAATAGCAAAAGTTTGGCAACAAGTAAATAACCCCGATGTGTTGGTATCTCTATCAATTATCTTAAATAAAGCATATTATTTATATACTTAATATTTTCTGGATTATATAAGTGTATTAAGATTTTCTTTTTTCTTTGGTGGTTATACTTGATATTTAGCAACACAGTAACTTTGTTTTAATATAAGGTTAGTGTTATTTGGAAATATATATATAATGTTTAGACTATTATTCTTAGAATTAATGAGGGTTTATATTCTTACACTAATTTCTATTCCCTCTAATCCAGTTGTATAGACAAATTATAAGTGAAGGTTAGCTGGCCTGAAAACAATGATTAAACTTGTATTCTTACTTCCTCAGACTATATTTCTTACAGTATATTTGATGCCATCTTATTTTTGACCTATACTTTTTGGTTTTTCTTCTGTATTCTGCTTTGTTTCTTTAGATTTATAAAAGTTTAGTATGTTATTATTTATTATACATATATGTGTATTGAAAGATATCCCAAAACACTTTGTACAAACTTCGAGAAGGATCGAAAACATTGTTAAAAATGATTATCATCTAAAAAGCTTTGTGTGGGAAAAATGTGGTGCTACATGTCTCAAGATTGGCATGTGGTGATCATGAATAGTTTCACGAACACGAGGGTTAGGAATATGTACTTCGACTTTTACCTAGTGAACAGAAATGAACGCGTGGTTGCACGATTGTATTCACAAAAGCGACCACGAAGTGCCAATCAGATCCCCAAATGTTCTCTCAAGTATAACAGAACCTTGAAGAATGTGGATTTCTCGTAACGAGAATACAGGATACTTAACCAATGGCTTCAGTGATGATTATGTGGAATTTTGTGCTTTTTTGAGTAAAAAAATGTGCAAAATTTTCTGCGTTTGTCCTTCCTGTGACATCATCTATATTTATCACAATTTGATGGTACATTTGCTTATCTTTCCAATGTGACTACGATTCCCAAAAGGATCTCTAGTTCCCCTCAAAGACTATACAAGAGGTTTTTAAACACCAATATATGTATATATATATGATGAATCCCCAGCTCTTCAAGTGCCAGTTGGGGTACACTTCCTACTAGGACAACTCAACCCACCTCCCGCATAAGAGCTTTGACTTCTACTTTCGCCGGACATAAAAAAAGACACGTGTACTAATGACTCACTCGCTGCTGTTCAACGCTGAAAGAGGTCTCATTTTGTCATGACTTGGAGTGCAGACTACTTCGCTGAATATTGAAACAAAATATAATATGATAAACGGCAGCACGTAGCATTTCTCCTGTCAATCTAAGAATTATTCCAATACATTATATATATATATATATATATATATATATATATATATATATATATATATATATATAGATGAATAGATATTTGACATTGTTAACTAACTCATTTTACCAGGTGACCCAAATTTCCGTTCACCTTAAAAATTTAATACTCCATGAAAGTAATGTGGGTAGAGAGATAAAAATTAACACAGGAATTCTAATTGAAATGGGGTCTTATTAAAACGAAATAAGTGCAAAAAATGGCACTGGACAATTAAACATCAATAATATCACATGAAAATCGTGTATAAAAGAAGATTGGCTCGTGTAAAGGAGATTGGCTCGTGGGGGGCTCCCGGGTCCCCAGAATTTAATCAGTCAGGTTATTGGTTGAGGGAGTACCCTAAGTTACGAATTCTATTGCGGTTGTCCGACCTCATTTGGGACGCTAACAAAAAGAAATAACCTCAATTTCTCACCATACCTACAAATATGTTATAAAGTGATGTTATCATTATTGCCCCCCCAAACTACAGAGGATGATGAATTATGGCCGATGTGTTGAATTTTTGTAACAAAAAACATCGTTTATTGCTAAAAATCAATTAGTACGCTAATTGTTTCTTTTGTTAAATGAAGCTCCATCTATTGACCCTTTTCTTTTGCACTTTTTTGGTATTATGAAAACCCGCATGTAATTTCAAATATGTGTGTCAATTCTTACCTCTCTAAATACATTATTTCGCGAGTTATTGAATTTTCAAATGTTAAGGTACTTTTGAGTCACCTGGTACTTTAAACAATAATCCTGTAAAGTATCGCTCCTCAAATTATGGAGTGGGCCCCCTTAGGGCGACATATTAAACCTATGTGGAGGGAGGAGGCGAGAGCACATCGAAAATTTGAAAATGAAAGATAATTTTAAAACATTATCAATTTACTGAAACAAAATGTATTTCGACATAATAAAAAACAAAATGCATATGTATATATATATATATATATATATATATATATATATATATTTATATATTTATTTATTTACACAGATATAAACTGCCTATAAATGTTTCAATACTGCACAATGTATTTGAAAAATAATTTAATAATTCTAAGTTATGATTAAATTTAATAATTACCAGAGATACCCATGGGCTTCTCACATACAAAATTATATACAAAATTTAATCTGTACAGTTATATTGTAGCTTACGTCAAAGTACATTCTTATTGAATTAAATACTTTGTTATTGTATGGAGAAGGGGCGCGATGAAATTTATGATTGAAAATTGGGTAGCCAATACTGGAAGTATCGGTAGAACTACTGTGAAACTATTAAAAATTTATTTTTATGCAATATTATCTTCCTTTCAGCAAAATTGTGTAGACATATATGTGGAAGTTTATAGCTGACCAAACTATGTTTAATTTTGCAATTTCATTTCCTAGCATAACAAATATGTTATTATATTACTCTTAAGGTAACCGACTACGTTCGGAACCGTGATTTTAAAAAAGTGCATAAATGGATACATTTCATGATATTTAGTGTCACTCAGATTAGAATATATGCATAAAATTGTTTTAAGAACATTTTAACAAAAAAATTACTTAAATATAATATTTTGGCAAAAAATTAAGTTAGAATAATCTTTTTTTCCAAATGTTCTTCTTTTATGAAAAATGGTTCTATTATAATAATATTTTGAATGTATACAGCTCAGACCTGTCTACAGAGGCTCAACTAGAATTTTTGAAAAATTCACATTATTTTCAGAGTTACCACCAATTGAAATAATTATTCGCGTGTTTTTTTTTAAAATTGCTCCCTTCTGTTGTCGTAAAATATGAATAAACCCACTTCTAAGTTATATATTTCAAAAATTCTAGTTAAACTTCTGAACAGAGGTATGAGCTATAAACAGGCAAAATATTATACTAATAGAAGCATTTTTCACAAAATGAGAACATTTGGAAAAAATATTATTCTAAGTTAATTTCTCGCCAAAATATTGTATTTAAATAATTTTTTTGTCAAAATGTCCTTAAAGCAATCTTATGCATATATTCTAATCTAAGTGACACTAAATATCATGAAAATTATCTTTTTTTGCGCTTTTGAAAATCACGGTTCCGATTGTAGTCGGATACCTTAATATTTAATTTGTTTTATCTGTTCTGCTCCATTATATGTCAATTTGTTTATTGTTTCCCACGTTTAGATTTATCGTATATACGTATACATATATTCTTCATACATTATGGATTCTATTTATTTATTGTAAGTTCATGGAACAGTACTGATATGTTAATTCGTATGAGAAAAAAAATTATATATTTCAACTAAAATAACACATTAGTGATATGAATAAAACTATCTTCACGATTTATAAGGAAAAAACTAATATTTTTCAACAGAAAAAAAGAAGAAATTTCTTAAAATTTTAACTACATAAACACATTTATTACTAATAGCATAAAGGGAAGAAAGAATCTTTGGCCAAAATAAGGACACATTTATCTTGAAAAATATTATTTATAATAATATTGAGCTAGAAGAATGCGCAATAGATAATATGTTTTTTTTTTAAAGTTTATGTAATTAGAAATAATTGTTATACAATCACACAGTTTTATGTTTCTTACGTACTTTAACATTTATCTATCCTAAAATAAACTAAAATAATATTTATTATACTTTTACAAGATATGAGCTATATTTTGTTAAGAAAAAATAACTGTATATTATATATAATATACATATTCGTACAGTTAAATTTTAATTGTATTATGAAATAATTTTTAAGCGATATTTAAAAAATATTTTCCGACACTTGTTCCCTTCAGTATAACCTTTTTTAAAAAAAATACTCAGTGACAACAATTTAAATTTCATGTCATTTCAAATAAATTTTAAAGAGAAATTTAATTAGATATGCTTCCATGAATAAACTATATCAACTATAACAGCTATGCTTAAGCTGATTTAGAGAACTGAATTCAATATCTACTCGCCCCCTCACTTCAAAATGAAATCTTCCAGTAGCCACAAGACAAAAGCGAAAAGCTCTAAAGGCTCCTTCCCAAATGCTGTAAATTTACACTTCTCACATGGCAACACGGAGACTTGAAATATTCATCGCACCATCTTCAGAGCGGTGTTAATACAAGGATTCCCTGAGTCCATTTACATTATTACCGGCAGCCGAGAGCCTTCGGGGACAGTCCGGGGATTATAATTAATAGCCCGGATCCGGACGTTAGGAGGCAATCCAATTTGTGTAAGCGTGTGTCCGGGTGTCAGCATGGCGAGTGCAGAACTTGACGTCAATAGAGGTTGCTATGACAGCCGCTCATTTCTTCATAATAAGAAAGGAAAGCTTTTCCTCTACAGTTTAGATTATGTGTTGAATGTGTTGTTTCTTTGAGAGCAGAAAAGTTAAGCGAAACTTTCTGCATCATAGACGACTTAAGATAATTAGTTTTGCCAAATGATAAATGTCTTAGAAGCACTTGGTGTGACTTTGTGAGATTCAAGCTTCGGTAAAAGCTTAATATGTGAGCGTGAAGACAAGAGTGAGTTGTTTGACATTAAATAGGTTTGCTGTTCGAGGAATTTTGCCTATTAAAATTTATTAACTAGTTCAAAACACGTAAGCCGCCGAGAACGAATTCTTAAAAGTTCGGTGCTATATATAAAGTGCACAGCTTTTAAAACACCAGGGAAAATTGAACAAAGTTTAAAATGTTTTTCTTTACGAAGTGTAAAATATTTTTATTTTCATTTTTGAGTAAATTAGGCATAATTAAAGCAATTAAAGCTTAAAGAACGAATAATACAAATTTTATTCTTTAAAGATTTATTACAAGTAGATGCTTTGAAATTGTTCTCTATATTTTACTAATATTTAAAAACTAATTAAAATACATCTAGTGAAGTAAAATTTAAAGTTTTTAAAAGAACATTGGATGTCACATTTAAAAAGTAAAAATTTGCATTTTCATTATACATAAATGAATTTCTTCATCATATTAACAAAGAGATTGGAAAAAAACAGTTGTTTAAATGATAATTACAAAAACAATTATAAAAATTAAAATTGATCATGTATCTTTTGAACTTCAACTTTTCAAATTTTAAGCATTATCATAAAATAATATTTTGTTTTATTTTGGTGGAGATGCAAAATGGAGAAATATCTAAGAGCCATTTCATATAAACCCAGTTATAATAAGAAATAAATGTAGAACTATGCAGTTTATTTATTTATTACTGTCAAACAGAGTTAAATAATAAATCTTTTTGAAACTGTATTTTTGATATACATATATACTTTTTTAAAATTAATGGCAATTTAGTATATGATTATTTATTATCAATATTACATATATAATTATGAATTATACATACATAATCATAATGATTTTAATTCTTTACATTTTAATAATATTGAAAGCAGCAAATGGATTTAATTGTTTATAAAATGTTTGACTGTTAGAGGCCATAATTTTGCTCAAAACGAACAATTATATCTACAACAGATCTAACGGTAGATTTCAGGAATGATAATTTGTTCATTGATGCAACACAATATCGCTTAGCCGAGACTAGATAGTAGATACTTGTACATTTGGAGTTTTATGTAACGAATTAAACAAACAAAAATGTAGTGATATATGCATAAGTATTATAATAACTGAAATCAAACACGAAAAAAAATGTTTAACTTTATATTGAGTAAATGTCTCAAAATAAATTATTTTAATTTTTTTCTTATACAAATTTTGTTTTCAAATTTAGTTTTTCTTTAGAATATAATTGATTAAATGCTGAATTGGTGATTGAGTGTGCGAGTGTTTGCTTTAAAAATTTTACGTATGAAACACCAATTTTTAAAATTAAATAATCTAAATTAATTTATAAATTTATTTGCATAAATAATTGCTTTCAAAATATCCTGCTTAAACCATGTATTATTTTTATCCTTTTTGCCGATGTAGTAGACATTACTTCCATATTTTTTTTTGCATTTACATTCTGTGTTAAGATAAAGATACTCGTATTTTTGTATCGGAAAAAATGCTTGTATCTCAACTTTCGATTAAAAGTAAATATCCTTTTCAGAAATTCAGAATGATAACTTCTGATCAAAGGCTTTTAAAATGCAGATCGTAGAATATTAAAATTACTAATATTCATACCTTAAATGTATGTGGCATGTTTTGTATTCTCTGAGAGTTTTGATGCCTCATTGCATCTGTCTTATTTTACATTTTTGTCTAGAAAATTACATTTTTCATTATTTCAAATAAAATGCAGCTAAAAAGCCCTATCATTCCAGCCACAATTATTAACAGTAAAATTATATCATAATATATTTTTTAAATAATGCAATTCAAACATATGTTTGGATGATTTGTTTACTTAAAATTCATTGTTTTTATATACTATTACCTTTCTGTTTCACTGAATTGCTTTACTAAATTTTTATACATCATAAAACTATGAACAATTATCTTGAGTAAGCTTAAACGAACAGTTAACGCAAATTTTCCTTACAAGCGGGTCCTATATTCGAATGATTAGATGTTCGTTTAAATAATCTCTGGCATGAACAGACTGAAATACAGTTGCAATTGCTGTCAGCAGATTTAGTGTGTTTTTTTGTTACAAAACTTTTTTTTAATCTGAAGATTTTAGATTAATTTCTTTAATAAAATTGCATGTGTACATTGTGTGCATGATCATTAATTTTTAGCAATTTGTTAATTCCATTGATGATTTCTAGAAGTTTAGACCAGATTTACTCAACCTTTATTCCCACCTAGCCACATACATATAAAAGTTAATTCACGCGGGCCCCAACATGAGGATAATGGGAAGAAAACACTATAATACCAAAGCAACATTGGACACAATTAAATTGATAAAAATGTAAGACTCGCACATTTTTTTGCTTTTATTTTAATACTATTAATTTCTCTATCAAATACACACACAACAATATCTGCTTTTACGCATTTTTTTACAGAGTTTTATCGTAAATTTGATTTCTTTCATCCCTGATAAAACCCCTGTGCAGTTCTTCTCAAACTTTCAACATACGTATTCCACTATTCAATCATCATTTTCATAGCGCCCCCTCCATACAGTAACAATGTATTGAATTCAATAATATTATACTTTGGCAATAAAGCTACAATATATAATATACGACTTTAACTTCTTATGTTCCACCGATGTATATAAACGTCTCGCTCAGTCAAAGTGTTAATTTCCTGGACGTATATATACGTCTTTCCGAAGTACGATGTTTTCTGCGCAGTGCTATCCATAAAATTATTCCGAAGGCTTTGAAATGCAATGGAAGGATCTTGATAGTGTTTATGAAGGATTTACTTATTTCAGAGGATTTTCTTTTTTATTTCTTTTCTCTCTGTCCTCCCCCTCAAAAGAAACATCAAAATAGGCTCGTCTACATGGAAAACGGTTGCAGTTAAGGAATTAATTATAAACCGTACAAATTATCAACATAAATGTTAATACAAATCCATGAGGGCACCGATAATTATTAAATTTGTTCGTATCTTAGTAATATTAATTTAATTATGAAACACATTTTACAGTATTGATACATTTATAAGTGTATTATATTAGTGTAAATGTGTATTTTATCTTTTATTATATCAGGAAGTATTTTGTTTGTTTACTTTCAGTAATTTAATTTTTTGAATTATCTTTTATTTTCGATTTTTTTAATATGCTCGCTACCCCTCGTAGAGTTATCATGCCCCCAAGGGGGACGCACCCTACAGTTTGAGAAACGCTGCCTCTCTGTCATTTACATTCTACTATAAAAAAAGCATATTAATAGCAAAATTGATATATGTGACTGATTAATTGGTAGCATTTCCAGCTAAATTTTAAGTTGTTCTTAAATAAGTTAATTTCTTATAGCAATGGGCCATGACCAGGCTGCTAAGAAAAATTCGACAGGTCACATGTGGCCCGTGGGCCACAGGCTTAGTATCACTGGTCTAGACATATCCTGATTTGCTTAAGAAGCAATATTTCGGTTAGATGGAAATAATATTATGCAGCTAGGCTTAACTCCTTCTCTTAAGTTGAAAAAAAACCACTTTACAAATTTTACTCAATTTAAAATATATTAAGTTTTCCATTTTTTTCAAAATGTTCTTCAAAAATGCTCATTATATCACAAATATTCATATTTGTGCTCCTTTTTTAAGTATTTGTTGCGATAATTTTTATTTAAAGAGTTTTTTTGTATGCTTTTTAGATGTAAAATGCATTTTAACTGACAAAATCTTCAGAGTTTTGATTCTTAGACAATGTTTTATTTAAAAAAATATATATGTATCTTATGAAAATGTTATATTTCAATTTTACTTGCAGTGTTTTTTTTCTGTGAAGTGATACTAAAACGTTCAACAGCATTTTTTGAAGCAAAATCTTTAAAAATATAAGTTTTGTTTATTTCAGTTCAGAAAATAAGCAACGATATAATTTATTTACTTATTTTTTATTTTTATTTTTACTTAGAATAAACTTATTTCAAATCAATTCAATTAAAAGTTTATATTTTTATCGTTAAACATTATTAATAAAGAATAACTAATTTTATACAACTAAAATTCAATTATAATTTAAAATAAATTTTGGCTTGTTTGAAACCATCAATTGTTTTTATGACTAGTTCATGATGTTCGCAGTAATGACAAAAAATGTTTAAGTACAATTTAAAAAAAGTATAACAATAGATAAATCGAATGAATTTTAAATTATCTCCAATGAATCATCACGATTTTGAAAGTAATTTAAAAACCTAGAATAATTGTATTCGTCGAATACACGTAGCTTGTTAATTACTAGATCTTAATCTTGCTCTGAAAGATTTCCCCGCTAGCATTGGAAACATTGCTTGAATCAGCAAACATTCTACAAAGTAGTGGGAGAATTTATATGAAGCCCTTTTAATTAACTTTGGATTGTACTCGAGAAATTTGTATATCGTATTCCATTGATCACAGGAAATAATATAACTAGCTTCCTTTAGCATTAGGAGAGTTAATACGAAAAGCAATTAGAGAATTTGGTTTTATAATCTGATACTACGCTTCAGTATCCTTAATAAGACTACTTTATCGTGACATTCATTATGAAAATTTAACTGTTTCCTTTCTATTGTATTATGGAACAATAACTTTCTTCTTAACAATAGTAAAGAAAATGCAAAAACAAAAATATTAGTGAAACAAATGCATGATTTTATTTATTGAATAAAACTTTGTAAAATTCGCATATACTAATTATTATTGCCTGGTTAGAAATGCCATCCTATTGATCTCAATTATAATTTCCACTCATATTTTATAACCCTAGGATTTCCTTTATTTAAATTAGTATATTCAATGAAAAATCCGTAATGGTGGTTCTCTAAGCGTAGTATTTTGAATTTTTTTTATGTAGTTAAAACGAAAATACAACTTTAAATTATTTATGAATTAATTTTCATAAGCATAAGCAGTAATGTATTTAACAGAAGAGTTTTAGAAGTATTTATTTACTAGACATATTTATTAAGTTCACTAAAATATAAAGTAAGATATTTTTATAACTAAACTTCTGTACGATTGTTGTTTAACAGAATACAATTACCAATTTTCTAAATTGCATTTATCATAATCCCACTTCATAATAATCTTTTTTTAAATCAAACTTCTAATGAAAAATATTTGTTTTGTAAATCTGATACGAACAACTTTAAATAGAGTCCACATTGTGTAAATTTAAAAATTCAACATCGAATTATGACTACTGCAGGTAATCTTAAATTTGAGATAGTTAATACTAGAGAGTCTTGTTTACATTTTATTCGGCCTCATTCTAGACTTTCCATATATAGAGTCTTGGTTGAAGCTGTCAAGGTCTTAATTCCTCACAATAGCTTATGCGGAAATTTGGGAAGGTGTGCGGTTGGAAAATGTAACGTTCATTAACAATAAATCGATCACGTAATGATATTTAAATATTTATATGAGCTAAAGAAGCTCAAAGAAGAGCTGTCAAATTTTTTTTTAATATTTAATATATATATTTATATATATGATGCGCACAATATCGTTACATTTTAATTGTTACTATGATGAAATAACCGATAACTCTAGAAAAATATTTTTTCCATAATTTCTATCCTTAAGCACATAATGCTGGATATGATCGTTACAAAAAATAGTTAGGTTCGTATCAGGAAGACGTGGACTGAAATAACCGACAGTTTGGAGAGCTTAGAGATTAAAAACTTGTAAAAAGCATGATGAAGTTACGGCTATTTTGGGATATAAAAAATATTTAGGATGTAGTCGTGAGTTTGAAATGAACTTGGAATTTGTTCACAACACACGTATTGCTGACAAAGAAGTAGAAAGCAATCACTCATTGAAAAAAGTAGATGACTTTATGTTATGAGTTCAACTAAAAAGTGATCATGGACGGCACTGATTTTGTAATCGATGTGTTTTGAAAATTATCATTGAAAATTCTTAGAAGGAAAGGAGGATAAGGTGTAGAAGTCTATAGGGTGAAGGATGTTGTAAATTTTGCAGCCTTTTTATAATTATCGTAACAGATTTCATGAAGAAGAGTCATAACCGCTGTATACTGCTGAAAAAAATTAAGTCATGCTCTGAACACGAAAAAAACAGGAAGATCACCAAATGTATATGTTTAACTACCATCCATCTTCTCATTTATCTTAAGGTGCCAGAAGGCAGTAAACACGATGTGGCTTTGAAATTTTGTAACATTCTCATTTTTCTCCAGATCTCTTCTCTTAGGTAGTTTTACTTATTCTCAGAACTTAAATGTCATTGTGCTGAAGATATCATAACACTAAATAATTCTAGAGCTAGAATAAAGACCACAATCTTCTCAATGATGACCCTGAAAAGACTAAGAAATTAAGGAGAAAATGCTTATTAACTAGAAGAAGATTATATAGAGCAGTGGGTATCCTAGTGGTTAGAGCATTGAACTCCAGACCGGAAGGTCTGGGTTCGATGCCCGTGCCATCAAATACCCTCCGAGTACACACGAAGTACGTGCTCGTTAAATCAGTGGGTCCGAAAGTCTTGTGGGCTGAATCACGAATGCAGGGGACTGGTGAATATTTCAGTTCCATGCCTAAATTGTGGATGTGCAGATCGGTGGTGTCGCACTCTATCCACCCTTCGGGAATTTCTCCGATCTAAATCGTACTGTCACCTGCATAGTGCTCAAGGCTAAGGCCAATGGTAGGCGTACCTCTAGCCCCTTCCCACGATGAATTTCGTGGGCCTCGATCTGACTATGTCAGACAGGCGGCATTAGAAACAACAACAACATAGTATATACACAATTGACGCATAATTATGAATATAAGTCTAAGGAATAACAAATAAATGCTAAGTTTCGATGTCATGTCAGTTATTTTTCTTAAAGATATGTGTATCACACATACATATTATTACATAAAAGCTGAAGCAACAAGAAATTCTTTTAATTTAAAAAAAGTTGTGTACACCTTAATATAATTACCGCAGAGTATTATTTGAGTGCAGTGAAATTCGTTTAATGAGAAAATGCTTAAGACGAAATATCGGTTATCACGAAATAACACAACGGTCCCGATAAACTACTAGGTATTTTCATGTATTTGTTTCTCTTAACATGAAACGAAAATCGCTTAACACGAAAACTCTTTCCTTCTGGGAATGAACAAAATACGGAAAACACCAGTCATGTAAGCGAGATTTATGAGAAGGTGAATGAAAGAAATTTTGCTTCACATGTTTTGTAGAAAGGAGGATAATTTGGCTTTGAAATACCCTCGAAATAGCATGTGACGCGAGCCAATTTTGTTTATCTAAGCTACCTTCACTCTCCACACCTACAAACGCCAAACAAAAACATCCGAAATGAAGAACTTCATATAAAAAACTATGCTGTTACTTAGAAGTACATTCCATTGGTGAAAAGGGTAAAAAAAAATCCATCGAACAATTTGTGGACATTTTGATACAAAAAAGAAAACACGAAGAAAAATTTCAGATTATTTTCCGAAAAATCAATCAATGTTTTGTTTTTCAAATGAAGAAAAAAGGAAAATTTTGTATTAAATTTTATTTAAGTTCTTGAAAATGATTTCGTTTCATTGGTTTTTATTAAAGCAACACAGTATCCTTTATAAAAAACAGTAAAAATAAAAATAATTTATGTTTTATATTTATATTATGTTACTAACTTGATTTTAAAAGCAAAAAGTGAGAGAGTTTGACAAGAATTTAGTTTACATAGTCATTTTAAGTGATTTATGTTTCTTAGAGTACTCCAAACAAAAGTTAGTTTGGATTTGAAAATCTGTCCTTTTGTTGATTTTTAATAAATATTTTTCTAGCTAAAGCATGCAAAAACATTAATTTTTTTAAAAAATATTAATTTTAGCATTTTTTAGAAGCATTGACTAGAGATCCAAGAACTTATTCCATACTAACTGTTACAGTATATACGTTTGGGAGTAACTACAAAAAATTTTATTACGCCATCTTGGACAGAAAGTAAGCAGTAGGGATTAGATATCTAATATATCTTCAAAATTAAAAGAAAGAGAAAAACGCATTTATAAAATTTGTAAAGGCATAAAACAAAACCTTTAATGTCTGTAAAGTTCTAATTTTTTAATATATTATTTTCCAACTTATGTTCTATATTAAAACACTACTTCAATTAATTGTGACTTAAATCATTTTCTTTTAATTTAAAAAAATATTTTTTGCATAATATTGATAACTAGCTGGTATTCCCGTTCTCCGCACGGGTGAACTGAAAATTAAACAACACAGATTGAAGGATAAAGAAGTTTTTAATGAGTTAATTTTACGTGAATTGCAAATTAAACAAAAAAAGCTTTTTGCATATCTCAGCTAAACAAAAAAAGAAAAGAAAAACACCTTTGTTAAATTTTAAGTATGTAGATCTAATAGCTGATAAAAATTATTTTTTTTTGTTTATAATTCCCCGTAACACTCTTGAGGGTCGATTTTTGAAAAAAACACCCTAAGCTGATCTCTGCTCAGCAAAAGTAACACATTGTTAAAAGTTTTGCGTAATGAACGCTTAAAATAGAGTAAATAATTTTTATCTGAAAGTGTAATACATTAATATTACTTTCTGTTGTATTTATTTTATGTTAAAACTGTAACATTCGCAAGCAACGCCGTTTCTTAAATTATAATGGCTATAATGGAGAGTCAATGAAAAACAGCGAAATTATAACGATAGTCAAATTGGCAAATGTCTAGCTAGCTCGAGCTTTATTTGAGCTTTGTAAGACCCGCCGTGTAGGTGAGTGATGAACGTTAATGCTTTAACTACCGCATTATGATTTACTGCAGTTTTTTATAAAATATTTTTTTGGATCACTACATTGAAAATTAAAGGATATACATAAACAAAATACTTCACTTTGGGAAATTTAATCCGTTAGAGGTAATAAATTAATTAAAGATATCCCACTGTAAAATTAATTATATACACGGTTCACTTAAAATAAATAGTCAAATAGTTTTCTAAAGTCTTCATTAACATACAAAAATATAAGACACTTAAATTTTGAAATTAACTGTTTTTTGGGACAAAAATAATAATCTTTGCAATCCGCTGAAAACGCCGTCAGCTGAAAATGCAATATCTGCTACAAAACTATTCGCCTTTCCCGTTAAAATACTCATCATAGAACCCGTGCTGCCATATACCTTGGAAGAGTGGATTTCAAAGAATATATCTGCTAAGTATTGGTAGAATATTCCTTCTAAGTTGATGTGGTGTGGTAGTTAGGAGAAGGGGGTGCCAGCTAAGGTGACGTCCACATCACTTCACCATGGTTCAAAATTACGTGGTCCGTTGCCAAAAGCCCTTGTGTAGCTGAACGGTGCGACGTTAATATTCACTCACTCCAAAAAATACATTACAGTAATTATAATTATTTTTATACTTAAAAATGCAATATCCACCTATTCAATTAAAATTATAGCGTGATAATTAACTAGTAACCACAAACAAACTTTGTAAATATGTCTAAATGATGTAGTGTGAAAAAGGCAAAGTTTATCTACTATAAGTACCAGAAACAATAAAAGTATTTATTTCGAAAAAAGATCAATTTCTTACTACCAAATGTGCATAATAATATCATTAAAAACATTCAAATAAAGATATATTTATAACAATCCCTCCCTTTAAAACTTAGTTTTATTCTGAAATAAAATAAGATAAAGATTATGCTGTTTACAGGAATTAATTAGAAGCTAGCGCTTTGCGTAGCCAAAACAAAAAGAGTTATTTCACAAACAAAAGATAGATCTATGCAGACGTGGACTTTTTTGCAGCGCAAGCCAGAATTGCTTGCAGATGGCAGAATTTTTTCCTACTTAATTGACAAATATCGTTATATTTTGAACACTTTTCACAAATCTTTATAGATTATAGCCTATGCTATACATTATATCATATGTGTTATTTTGATGTATAAGCTATATTACTATAAATTTTCATTAAAATCCATTCAGTTGTTTTTGCGTGAAAGTCTCCCAAACATCCTCACAAACTTTCGCATTTATAATATATATCTAGATATTTGTTATGACGAAAGTTCATTCAGCCTAAGCTAAACAAAGTTTTTTCACAAAGATTTGAAACACAAAGCATTCATACACAGCATAATAATGATACAAACTTAAACTAAAAATCATCAGGTAAATACATAAAATTTAATTTTGTTTAGTTTTAAATTGAGGAAGTTTAACGAATTTTAAAGACCCTAATAAGAACTCAAATATCCCATACTACACTGGTGTGCACAAATTAAGGACGGGGCGGTTTTTTTCAATATAACTTTGTACAAAAACTTTCCAAATCAACACATTTAATACCGTAAGATCCCCAATACGTAAGGACATGTGTAATGTAAGCAACACTTACTAAAAAAGAAATCAGAGGGATAAAAAGAAGCTTGATTGAAAAAGTAGCATGGAGCGCAATGCGACTGAAGGCCGAAACATCCCTGTGATGGGTGTCCAGCAAGAAACATCCGGTCTTTTGTAGGCGATATGATCTCCCCTGACTGCTAGGAAGGCTTCACAGCGTCTGCCCATGCTGAGAATGATGGTGTCAATGAGTTGTTGAGGCATTGCTTCCCATTCGTCTTGCAGCGCCAAACGAAGCTCCCGAATCGTTACTGGTGGTAAGGTACGAGCTGCCAAGCCTCTGCCTAGAAACTCCCTTACATGCTCGATGGTATTGAGATCCGGAGATCGTGCCGGGCAATCCATACGTTCAATATAATCACTCTCTAAGAGCTGTTAGGCAGCTACTGTGCGATGACATGGTGCATTGTCGTCCATGAAAAGGAACTGCAGACCCATAGCGCCTCTAAAAAGACGCACATATGGAAGAAGAAGCTCGTTACAATAACGGGTCCCGTTGACTGAACCTGCGTCGAAGATGTGAAGGTCTGTACGACTACCAAGCATGATGCCTCCCCAAACGAAATTACCGCAACCTCCATAGCTGTCCCTTTCAATGATGTTCGAGGGATGATTGCGGCTTCCCCGCTCTCTCCAGATGAGTATGCGATGAGAATCGCTACTCAAACTGAATCTGCTCTCATCTGTAAAGAGTACTCGTCCCCATTCATTGTCTCTCCGATTCCGGTGTTCCCGGCACCACAGAGAACGCCTTCTCCGATGGGCAGGCGTTAAAGGTACACACCGTACAGGGCGTCGTGCAAACAGACCACCACCGTGTAGTCTTCTGGCCACGGTAAAACGCGATATTGGTCGTCCAGTCGCCTGTGTCGTGTGTCTAGCGATTTCTCCCGCTGTCTGCCGCCTGTTTCTTCTGGCCTGTAAGACAATGTACCGGTCATCTGCGGGTGTGGCTCCGCGTGAACGACCACTACTGAACCCCCGGATAGCTGTTCCTGTAGTTTGAAATTGTCTCCAAAGTCGTGAAACGATGCTGTGAGCAATTCCGAACTCTGCAGCCACACTTGTCACACTGTGGCCTTCCTCCAATTTCCCAATGATTCGGCTTCGGGTAAAAGCATCCAGATGTCGTCTAACAGATTGATTATTCGCCATTTCTCGCTGAGGCAGCAACTCGGTGTGATTTTAACTGCTATATGGCGTGCAATCTCTTTGCCAGTAATACTGATCTTATACCGACAACATGCTTTATACTACTGAGACACTCCCCATTACGTCTACCTGCATATCTGCGCATGTGCTACCGTACATCACCTTACTTAATCTCCTGATTGGTCTTTCTGTCCGCTCTGCCTCTTCGTTCAGCTGATATGCTAATTTTTCGACTTCGTCCTTAATTTTTGCACACCAGTGTATAGTACTACTTAATGTTTACCATAATGTAGTTTGGTACAACATGGAAATATTCAATTTTATATGCAATACTTGTATTCAGAAGTCTTATTGCAGTATCAGTGAAGGGCTGGTTTTTACATTTATCATTTTCAGTGGTATTACATCCCTGCCAAACATTTTTTTCGTAGCAACCTGAGAAAGATTTGTCGTGGCACTTTCGTCACAGAAAAAAAAAATTATGAAAAAGCTTCTAAGTTATATAAACTATTACTTAAAAAAATTGCCTTTGAAATCAATCTTAATTAAGTAATTATGATAACTCGAAAAACTCAAAACATAATCAAGCAGAAAAGATTTTAGTAATGAACATTGAAATTAATTCTCATTTTACACTGAAAGATCTGTTTTTACTCAAAAATATTTTTAAATCATTTAAGAGTGGACAAATGCTTTAAAATGAAGAAACCGAAACAAAGACCTAAGCTAAAAAAACTTCGATTATCTTAATAACTAACTTTTATAGATCTGGATTTTGGTGAAAAACTTCCCAATTTTATGGATTGCAAAAAAAATGCAAAACAAAAAAACTCGGTATTTTTTAACTTTGTAAGGGATTGTGTACCTTTAAATACATGCATATACACATGTCTAAGTAAATAAAATGTGCACTAATAAACTTAATTTTATTGAATATATGCTTTTTTTGCAATATTCTTTAACACGAATTTTTTTTGCAAGAAAAAATATTGCATTCCCTTAAGTTTCATGTTAAACGATTTTCACTGTATTGATTTTTGCACAGCCAGTGCCCAACTAACTCGATTTCCGGCACATTCCAACGGAGCGTTAACGTTGGGTGCAAAACGGACACTATTCCAAGGATAAAATGTAACTTTCGTGAGATGGTTGTTTCGTTGATCCACGGGCAATTCAATGTCTTGCAGACAAATTCGCAAACAGTATCAGCATATATCATTTGTTAGGAAAAGATGTAAAATTGATTTAGAGGAAGAGGATTCGAAGAAAAATATCTCAGAATTACTCGACATTTAGATCAGAATTATGTTACCATTTTACGATGTTCGAAGGAAAAAGTTGAATCATAGATGTATAGAGCTGTAAGACGATATCAGATGACAGAACACTAGGGCAGAATTATCATCTGATTTGTGGTCACATCCCCTGATGTGCCTCCACCAACGATCTGATACATGATCAGAACGCTGCTGATGTTTTCGGGACACTTGTGAATATAAGCTTCTTTAGGATATCTAATCAAAGGAGAGCTGATGACAAAGATAGCATTGTCCTCACTGCTCTTACTCGACCACACTATTATGCATAATTGCATCAATGGAGATGAGATTCGGTTTTCGTTCTCACTTATTAAAGCAGAATTATTTTCAGCCTTAGATCTCCCTTCAAACAAGCCTTTTGGGTGAGCGAAGATATATCTGGAGACGTCCAGGACATTGATGAGACAGATATCCGGCCGTCGTTTCCCACAAAAACGGACAATCAAATGTCATCGCAATAGGATGTAATTTCATTTCTTAACTGCTCTTTTCGTTATTATTATCCATTGAACTTTTACAACACAAGGATATTATGCACCCTGTAGTGGTATTCTTCCTTTTACAGCTCCTTGGACTTACATTTCATCGTGATAATGCTCAATGGCCCATGAGATGTATTTCTATTGATGATGCTTCGACTTATCTAACAATTCCCTTACCATATATATAACAGTAGCATAAAATTATCATACATATAAAAATAATATATTTTAATACTTTCAAAAGAATATCTTATTCTATGTTTACAAATTAATAGAATGCACACTGTTGACCACTGAAATTGCAACACCATCAACAAAGGATGATATAAACGTCAAATCTCCATATTAAAATAGATGTTTGAATATGGAGATGATTAGCTTTTGTGTGCAATAAAATGACAGATGAAAGAGAAACACTTCTAATTTTTTCACAAGGTAAAAGTTACGCGCAAATTTTCTCATTCGGAAACAGTAATTGAATGGTAGTTGCTAGTGAGAAGATCGTATTATGCCTCATATAATCATGAGGAATGGCTATCAGCACGTGTCGGAATTTGAGGTCAATAAAATGGTAACCTATATATATTTATAGTAGGGTTATCGTTTTGCGGTATTGCTATTTGCATTGATCGAAACCTAAGCCTACAATGAAAGTATACAAGGCTTGATGCACACACACACACAAAACAAGAAATAGAACAGTAAGACTAAGAGGGTAGCTTGGAAAAATAGTAGAGTTGGCAGCAGTTGTTTTGGTGATGTCATCCACACACCTCTTCTATCTATGTGGCCAGTTTCACCTTGATCGATCACGCAAGATGGGAGTACTATGACATTGAGTGAACACGTGCAACTACATTCTCTCGAAAAAATGTCGAATCAACATCAAGTTTCTTATGGAACTTAAGAGAAATCAGCTACTATCTTAAATAATAACCGAGGCTTATGGAGATAAAACTTTGTCTAACGCATATGTGTTTAAATGGTGTAAAAGGTTTTAGGAAGAAGGATATGTGCTAATGATGACGAACCTGCTGGACGCCCAAGATCAGCACTTACAGACAAAAACATAGCCAAAATTTGTGACAAGAGTAGGGTTCCCATTCACAACAGTAATCAGACTGTTAATCAGTACTACTACATTGAAGTACCAAAAATACTTCATGAAAAATTAGGGAAAAAATGGCCAGAATCGGTGAGTAATGGATGTATGTTGCACCAAAATGTGCATCCACTCCCATGGCCCTATCTATCAAGCAGTTTCTGAGCCAGCGAAAATATAACTATGACGGGCCATCATCCTTATTCCCAAGATTTCGAACCATTTTTTTTATTCCCTACAGTTAAATCTTGCTGAAAGGAAACCCATTTTACCTCAGTTGAACGGGTTCAGGCAAAAACGGAAAATCTCCTAAAGAGACTTCCAAAAACCTTGTTCCAGAACTGTTACCAACAATGGCAGCACCAAATGCAGAAGTGTGTGAATGCTGAAGGGAACTACTTTGAAGGTGATACTATCACAGGGAACTGATTCCTGCGTACAATGATTTATTGGACAATTCTCGATTTTTTTTCTTCCTCAAGTCGTAGATTCGATGGGTTAGAGAGAGTCATATTGGATGTCATGCAGGATCTCAAACGGCTTAAGTGTCACTAATACCCGAGAGGTCAGTTCGGTCTTGCAGGACCTCGAAACCACTACTCGGATCTTGAGTCAGAAAGTTAACGACGTAGCTCAAATATGAGCACAGACAGTCTGGTGCACCTAATTGACTGAATTTAAGATATAATTAATTAAGTGTTCCTAAATAACCTTTACTTTGTTTATGTATTTAATTTAAAAGTAATAAAATGATTTTATAATTTATATTAATGTTTTTTCACTTAAAATGAGCATCATAAATCAAATTTCTAAATTTCTAAATCGTTAAAAAATGGTATGTAAATGTTTAAAAAAATCAAAACCTTAAAATCAATGATTTATTTTTAAAAAATAACATACTTTTAATCTTATTACAAAAAAGAAAACATTTTAATACAGTTATGAGAAAGTAAAAGATAAAGAACGCTTGGTATTTTTGCTTAAATAAATAAAAAATATTTTCATTTTTACAAAGAAATTTAAATATTTAAACATAAATAATCAGACAGAGAGAGAAAGTAATATTATTATTGGTATGCGAATAATTTTAAATTAAAAATTTGCTTCTGGGAATTTTGTAAGGTATACAACTTAATATCTTTGAAGTGTAAACATAAGTAATACACAGCAAATAATTTTCAAACTCTAATTCCACAAACCTAATTTGAAGACAATCATAGATAAGTTTAGAGTCCTTTCAAAATGTCTATGCATATATTTTTAATTAAAGTTATGACTGACACTACAAATCTATTTGATAAGGAAATAAGTAACCATGTTCACTTGTATTAAATGAGATAAGCAACAATTAAATGAGAAATCTTATATTTTAAGATATATGTTACATTTTGAAGAATATCTAACTTCATAAATAAGTGAAATCCAGCTTTTTAATTATGTGTATGTGTGTCTACAATACATTTTTTTTTGGGGGGGATTATAGCTAAACAGTTTATCCACATTTAATTTCTTCTAAATAAAATGCAGTAACACTTGAAATATATAGGATTTTAACTAATTTCTTTCATTTATTCATTTTTAATGTTAATTAAACTTCACTATTTTCATCTTCCCAAAACATTTATTGAACAGCTGTTGTATTTTTACTCTTCTGTCTCGTATTCCTGGGCATTTCAATTATTCCGTTTAAAATTGCAATTGGATTGCTTCAAAGAATTATCGATAAAGAGCTTATTTCTTTAAAGGATTTATCATTTTTAAAGTATATTGTGGTTGTTAAGCGTCCTAGAGGCTACGCATGATATATTACTACGCTATATTCCGCTTGATGATTTTCTTACTAATCACACGCTATATATTAATTAATATAAAATTTTATTTATATTTTAAGAGTATGGATAAAATTCTATTTTTAAAAGTAATCGAATTGCTCTTATAAATCTTGTTTCATTTCTTACAAAGAAGACAGCTTTGTTATATATATATAAGAACCTGAAAATCTCTAGAGTAAAAATCGATTAAAAAGAAAATTAAAGTAGGTATTGTTTAATATTTATTTCAAAACCAATGAAGTCGAATTTATTTTAAAACACTACTATATTAATACTTATAATCATTCCGAAATTCTAATATACTATCGAAATATCTATTAACGCTTGATATTAAAACTTTAAATTTAAGTATTTATAATTACATATTCATCACTCTTATTGTCTACCTATGTCTACAGCATGCAAGATAAATTTAAAATTTCTTAAAATTCTGCTCCACTGTTAAATTTACAAAATATTTCGCTTTTTACACTGTATAAAAGTAATGCCAACATGGCATTCAAGAAAATTATACGCAGCTCGATACAGAATAAATGAACTGCAATTTGAATAATTCAATTAAAATAAAAAAAAAACAATAGCATATATTAAATCTATGGGTTAGATGAGTATGATTCTATAAGTATTCTTTTTTAAAATGCGCAGTAGTTCATTGGACTATTTTCTTCATCAAAGAATATTTTTTTTTAAAAATTTTAGATTATCCTTTTTTGTTAGTTATAATGAATTTTTTTTAGTTCTGAAAATTTCTTATAAGACATTGCAGTGTGTTGAAAAAAATTATTTCGTGAATGAATGGCAAACATAGCTCAGTAATCTTTTTACTGTTTTTACAAAAAACAACAACAAAAGAAAAAAAAACTTTAACATTAATCACTTAAAATTCATCTAAAACATTTGCTTCTTAAGTAACGCCCTAACAAAATTTTAATTATATAAAATGCAGATTGCCAAAAAACCCTCATAATTAATTTGATGACCTTTAAAGGTACATAATTTTTTTTTATTGACTTACCTGCCCTCACGTGGACATCCCGACTTCCAACTGTTCCAACAATATTTGAAGCCACACACTTGTAAACAGAAGCATGAATATCCTGTCTGAAGTCTTCAGGTCCAAAAGGCATAAAGACAAGCGAGCCATTGGGCCTAATGTGCCGCAGTCCAGGAATATCTTCTACCAAAGAGTCAACTCTTCGCACCCAGCTAACATAAGGACTTGGGCGACCATGAGCGGAACATGGTATCTCGGCACCATTTGTATTGTAGAATTCCACAAGATATGGTGGTTCTACGGTAAACGTGGGAGCAGCAAGATCAAATGACGATACTTTACCTGAAATTTAAAAGAATAACTATCAAAATACTTATGTAATACTTTGTTTGATATGATTATTCGACAGTAATTCCACAGAATAATTTAAGTAGGTTTATTATTTATAGGGGGGATCTTTTTTTTTTATTTTAGATTGTTAAACTTTATCTTTTAAGATAAAGTTTAGATTAAGGATCCGTCGAGAAAAGGGGGTAGAGTATGTTTATTTTAATGGCTTATATGACTATATAATATTTGGTATCTCAGCCTTTGAGATACCAAATATTTTGTATTTTAAGACTTTTTATTTATATGTTTAATTATCTTCTATTAAATAATTACCATCGTATTTTAATATTTTTTGCTTTGTTTTTAAAAGCGTGTTTCAGTTTTTAATACTTTAAGTAATACAATTTTTGACTAATTACAAAAGTGCAGATTGATAATAAAAATATGTGACTCTACATAAATCATCTCAGTTATGGAAATATTTATTTAAATCCAAATCTGAGAGATTAAATTTTGTTATATTTATTTTCTTCTCTATCATATATTTATTCTTTAAATTTAACTTTAAATCATCTACTTTAATATATTAAGAAGAAAAAATTTCTAATCAAACTGGCAATAACATTCGATGCATTCATAAACAATGTTTTTTAAGATTTCCCACGCCTTTTATTTCTTTATAATACTACACATTATTTGTTTTATTATTGTGCAATAACAGCTTGACAAATAAGTATAGCATAATTTCACCTTTCACTCTTATATCAGTTTCCCAATTACAAGCAACTAAAGTTTCTTAAAAGTTACCTTGTTAAATGTTAATTAATCTAATGTAATTTTCTAACATCGAAAATTCCTAACATTTTTCTATTATTTTACTATCTATTGACAATTATTAGAAGTTAATCTCTCCGAAGAAAAAAATGTTTAGAAATATATCTAAGACAGAAATATGCATTTAAGTACAAATTTTAATTTAGATAGTTCTCTAAAAATCCATACATACATTGAAAAGGCATGTGGTATATTTAGACATATAATTATTTAAACAAAGATGTTTCCGTATTTCATAAGAAATCTTTTGCGTAAACTTTAATCAAACACTTTAAATTAATTCATTCTAGATTAGAATATCACTCTTTTCAAAGCATTTCAAAATTGTAAGCAAAAACATTTCCGTGTAACTTGTGGAACAAAGCTATGTTTATTTGTTTATATCTGACAGTAAATTGATTTGAAATTTTCAAAAAATGTAAATTATTTATAAAGCTTGTTAAGAGCGTTCTGCAAACGTTCAGAAATGCTTCTTAAGTAAATCTTCTTAATAAAACTAAGTGCTGCTGCAAATGAAAATTCCTTACTTAAATAAATAAACAAAAAGATGTATTTAACTGATTTCTTATATCTTGAATATCAAATTTCAGGTAAATTATATTTATTTCAACAAAGAATAAGGGTGTTTCTTAAAAAAAGATGTTTTAAGAAAAATATTTGATTTGCTTTTCACGTTTTGGTAAATTAGCTCTTTTGTCTTAGATGTCATTTAATACACTCTCAAAGAATGTATCGAATATTTAAACTTACAAAAAACGAATAGTCTATCACTATAATTTAATTAGGTGTTCTATGCATTAATATAATTTATATTCAATGAATGTGTTTCTTTTAAAATAAGAATGATAAACTACATGATTCACAATCAAAATTTATATTCGAGAAAAAAAGAAATTTAAGTTACCTTGAATGTTAATTGCGTGCAGCTTATCTAAAAGTATATAAAGCCCTCGTGTAGCTGAACAGTGCGACGTTAATATTCAATCAATCAATCAATCAATCTAAAAGTATATTGATCACTCTGGTAATGTATTCATATGAAATCAAAACCGTTAGAATTTTAATCAAAACATATTTCTCGATTTTAAGGTAATTAGGGAAAAAATCCGCCTGTAGCATATATCCACGTTAAAATTATTTGATATATTATTTATATTAAAACACATGCATTTTAAATTTAGGTTTTTGAAATTCAAGAATGATTCTAAAGATGTTTAAAATATGTAGTGACTCATTATAAAATTTCAGCACCTAATACACAAAAATTTGCCAATTTGAGGAAATTATCATACAATTTGCTACGTTCTATAATGTGAAATTCAAATACAATATTTACTTAAGTAAAGATTTAAACATATCGCCAATTCCATGGGTACTGTAAAGAGCTCTTAATTACGATCTCTCTTTCTATATATATATAATATATATATATATATATATATATATATATATATATATATATTATATATATCTATATAAGTCGCAATACACTTTGAAATACAATTATTTCATCTAATCTTGTTCATTCTACAAGATTAAAACCTTTTCATTCAAAATCCAATTTCCAATTTTGCTGAATTCTGATTTATATTTGTTATAGAGTGTTTTCTGAAACATTTTTTTCGGGATAGAAGTGCATTGTTATTTTTTAAAAAAAAGTTCCTTTTAAAGTTTGAATTTACGACTTGTTTACATTATGAAAATCAAAATTTAATGTAAATTAATTTGTACTGAATCTATTCATAATGAACACATTATTGTAGACTATTTTTGAAGATATAATTTAATTATGGACTGTATATGAAAACATGGTGGTGAGGTCAATTCTATAATACATGATGTTATAATAATTTCATTGCGATAGAAGTATATTCTGAAAGTTGCAAAATATTATGTGATATTCTGAAGATTTTATTATGGTTGTGTATTTTTGAAAAAAGGTTGGTTAAGTAGTGATTCAACTGATGATAATAAAAAAAAGAACTGTGAGATAAACTATAATTGAATTCTGAATGCTGAACTATGATTTTTCCAAGACAGGACTGTGTGAAACATTGACAAAAAAAAGATGGTCATTGATTGAACTTTTACCTGTACTTGATGCATCTGAAATACACTTATTTGTTCTTCTTTGCATTTTATATTTCTAGTGATATTTCGATATAATATTGATGTTGTGTTTATTTTGGTACATTTCTGTTTTATAGGTATGTAATCTTTTCTTTGGGGGAACTTCTAAATTCATTTTGTTGATACTAATTTTAAATCTATTCTTTTTATATTTTTACTTAACCATTATTCCTAAATTCATTTTGTTGTTACTTGTTCTATATCTATTCTTTCTATGTCTTTATTTACTCATTATTCCAACATTCAATACCATTTTGAAGTAATTGTAACTTTTCGACATTTATCACTTTTATCAACATTGTTTACTATTGATACACATTTAGTATGAATTTCACTTGATCTTATGTTATGTTGCTAAACACTACTGTATTTTTGAATGCCTAATGTGAATTATCTTTATCTTATGTTGTTTTCTCTTAACCTCATTATTATTATAGTCATAGTGAAAGTATTAGGTGTGTGACATTTTTTCAGAAAACAATTCTGTGTAACACAATGCTGTATACCAAATTTTTGATATTTTGTTATTCAATATTGCTATATTTTGCAATATTGCTATATATATATCATGATTCAACACAGCTCCCTCTTTTACACAATTATTATATATTTTAGATTTTTATTTTATTTGAGGAATTTGATATCATTGACATATTATTATTTTTATCTTCTCGGGACTTGCCAGTCAGGATTGACCAACCTGGCTGTGTCAGGCTTCGGGGGCAGTTTTGAAAAAGTTTAGCTTCAAAATTAAGTAAGTAATAAATGAAAATAGAGCGAACTCTTTACCATCGCGTGTAAATAAGCCTATTTAAAGGTGGAGTGAGCGCTGACGAAGGTGAACGCATACTCGAAAAGGCTCAACTGGTGACTCCTCGCCGAATTGTTGTCAATTGTTCTACTCGGTTGCGTGCCAAAGGGCTGCCATGTTGGATTTTATGTGAATGAAGCAAAATAAAGACGTTATTATAGAGATGATGCCCTCCTCATTTTACAAGCAGGCCTGGGACCTGACATATATATATATATATATATATATATATATATATATATATATATATATATATATATATATATATATATATATATATTATGGATATCTAAATCACAGCATTAAGAATTGGTTTGTATTGGAAAATATATTTATAATTGTGTAACACTCGCCTATTTATGTAAAAAGGATAAAACTTCCACTTAATAATTTCTACTTATCTCTAAAACTGAAGTAGAATGTTTTTTTTTTTGCTCTCGTAACCCCACAATCTAAGTGAATTTCCGCAAAACCAATTTTTAGTGGATCTCTACTTCTTAAAATAAACATGAGTGCAAAAGTTCAAGTCTAAACCTAATGGAGAAGACTTTTACTACCAATGCACTACGTTACAACTTTTGAGAGTCAGATGTCCAAAAGAACCATACATAGCGGAACAAAAGTAGCTTGCAAACCACATTTCATTATTATACTCCTAGTACCCGAAAATCGTAATTTTTTTGGCAATAGGCCCCAGTAACCCTCCTGCTCTCCCCAGGAGTCGATTTCCATAAAATGCCCTCTTAGTGGATCCCTATTCAACAAAAGAGCATGCTTAAGAAATTTAAAGTATGCGGGTCTAATAATTCAAAATCAGAATTTTTTTTCTTTAACTCTCCTTGACCACTCGCAACCTCTCTTGGGGATAGATTTTCGCAAAATTTCTTTATTAGAGGAACTCTATTCCATGAAAGGAATCTACTTGCCAAATTTCATGACTGCATGTCTAATAGTATAAAAATGAAAATAATAATTTGTAACTCGTTGCAAATACTATTTCGATTTTTATACCATTTTTTATACTTAATTCTCCGCAACGCTACTAGATAGGGGAGTTCGATCTTCGAAAAAAGAATTGTGCAGTGAATATCTTCCCCTTGAAAAGAATTAGCTTACCTAATTTCAAGACTATATGCCTATTAGTTAAAAAAGGAAATAATTATGTGTACCACGCCGTAATGCCTTTAGTGTGGGGATCGAATTTAGTAAGAAAAATTTTGTAGCGGATGTGTCTATTCCGTGAAAGGAATCTGCTCTTCAAATTTCAAGATTGCTCTTCTAATAGTTTAAAAATGGAAATTATTATCTTTAACGGCACTTAATTCTTGGCAACGCCACTTGAGGGTCTATTATCATAAAACCCATTTTGTAACAGATTTATATTCCATGTATGGAATATGCGTACCAAATTTCAAGACTGTACGCCCAGTAGTTTATAAATCGAAGTAATTATTCATAACGCCCCTTAATCCCCGATAACGCCCCATGGGGTAATATTTTCACAAAACTCTTTCTTTGCGGATGTCTAATCCATTAAAGGAATATGCCTACCAAATTTCAAGTATGTAGGTTTAATAGTTCCTGAGATATCGTGATGAGTGAGTGAGAGAGGGAATGAGTGAGTGAGAGAGGGACTGAGTGAATCGCTTTTCTCCTTTATGTATATAAGTATCGAAAATATAGTGAGCCATATTTTTGAAGTTCTCTTAAAGTAGATGGATGATTAAGATGTTCATACAGAGTGTCATTTTTATTTAAACGTTATAATGTGATACAATTCAACTACACAATTTACAAATGTACCAAATTTAATGTAATGATCCTTTATAAAAGATATATTAAATGGTACGCATTTCATTTTAACTATCCTGTGTGTACACTTTTTGATTAAAATAAACTTCGCTGGAAACTTTAATATAAAAATTATTGAAAGTTTTTCGCCAATAAATGGAAAAAAACCAAGTAAAATATGAAGTTATTTGGTAAAAAATGATGCTAATGTTCTTTAGAAGCTATAGAGACTTTTTCTTTGCATACAATCACAAATAACGAATGTTTGAGGGAATATTTCTTTTAGAATTTTACTTTAGAAGACATCACAGAAAGAAATAAAATGATTTAGAAATCCTTTGAATGCTGCAAATTCACATGCTGAAATTATGTATCAAATAAACAATTTACAGAAACAAATTAATTAAATTTTCCCTTTTTAATAAAATTTCACCTTATTTAATTTGAAAGAACCATTAAAATAGTTTCATATATTCTGCATTGAGTTAAATTTTAATCAGAAATTACTTTTAAAAATGTAAAATTTTTAGAAAAGTAAAAAAATATAGTATTGAAATACACTCATGTCCAAAATTATCTTTACATACCCAAAAATGATGATATTCAATGAAATATCCAATCAATGTGATCCGTATTTGCAGGGAATGTGTGAAAACCAAGCCTAATTACATTATCCAATCAAAAGTAATCCAAACGGTTTGTGATATGCAAATCTAGGCGTTACGTCATCCAAGGGTGAATCAAGCGCTTTGCGCAGACTGAATATTTGAGTGAATTTCTGCTACATAGCGTTTGATTTCAGTGTGTAGGGACTCAAAGTGGTTTGTTATGGCTTCGAGGTATCATTTGGAAGAATCTGTAAAGTGGCGAATTATCGGCCGTTTAGAAGCAGGGCAGTCAATCACGGAAACAGCCACATGTCTGAATATTTCAAGACAGACAGTCTCTAAGCTATGGAAACAGTTTCAAAATGATGGAACTGTTGTAAAGAGGCCTGGACAAGGTCGGAAACGAATGACAACTGCTTCTGAAGATCGGTATCTGGCATTAACTGCCCGTCGTAACAGAAAGGCTACTGCTCGCCAGTTAAGTTCAGAGCTTGCAGCCGCCACTGGAGCTGTTGCATCACGGCAAACAATATACAGAAGGCTTAACGAAAAAGGCCTTTATGCCAGAAAGCCAAGGGTATGTGTTTTACTGTCTTAACAGAAAAAGAGGGATCGCGCTTTAATTGGTGTAAAAAACATCAAAACTGAACTGAACATCAATGGTCCCATGTTCTCTTTACTGATGAGTCGCGGTTTAGTTTAACAGGTGATTCTAAACGTGTTTACATCTGGAGGGAGTCAGGAACACGAAATGATCCCTCGAACATTGTGGAACGTGACCGTTTCGGTAGTGGAGGTGTGATGGTATGGGGGAATAATGATCGATGGACATACGCCTCTACACGTGTTCAGAAGCGGATCTGTGACAGGCCAGATATATCGGGATGAGGTCTTAGATCCTTATGTAAGACTTTTCAGGGGTGCATATGGACATGACTTTTTATTTATGGATGATAATGCTCGTCCCCATCGAGCAAACCTCGTTGATGAATTCCTTGAAAGTGAAGACATTAAGCGAATACCTTGGCCAGCAAACTCTCCTGGCCTTAACCCAATAGAGAACTTATGGGACTACCTTGGAAGAGCCATTGCACGTAGACATCCTCCTCCTAGAGATGTAAATGGCCTGAAGACTGCATTGCTGGAAGAGTGGAGTTTAATTCCCCAGACTGTGATTAACAACGTTATTTCCAGCCTTAAAACACGTTGTGATATGTGTGTACGAGTCAGGGGAGATCATATTCCATATTAAATTCGTAAGACTTAATTCTTTTCTGAATCATTCCTTTTTTTCTTAACTCTCTTTGTCACACTTTATTACCATTTTTATTGTTTCATGCTACATGTGGTAATCTTCAATTTTTTCTTTTGCATTTATGTGTCATAATGTTATGTATCATTCCACGAAAATTCATTAAATTATAAGTCATAGTCTCTGAGAAATCCGTGAATTTATGCATGTAAACATTATTTTGGACATGAGTGTATATTGAAGAGTAGAATATTTAAAATTGAATACATAAAACGCATCATTGCACTCAATAAAATAATCGTAAACATAGTTCTTTCAAAAAATAATTTATTTTTTGAATATTGTTTAACCGGCTTATATTATAGGAAAAAATGTCATGCTTTTTATCCCGTCAAACATTTTTATTAAATGATCTAGCAGTTCAAACATTGACTTTTTAGACTCTCATCAACAAAAGATAAAGTAAGGAGAAGTATAAGCATTGATTTTTAGCTTCTCTTTTATAAATTAATATTGACATTAAAAAAGCTGTTTCCAAGTGACAAAATGGGAAAAAAGAATCGAAAAATATTTTATAAAGCCTATCAAATGATACAACATTGGAAAATAAACATTTCCGAATAACCTTACAATTAAAAATCTTAGCTGAAATATGAGTGAGTGTTGAAATATGTATAAAAACATTCAAAGAAATGGTTTAAAAACAATTAACACAAAACGGAAACCATTTTTTTTATAAATTAAACATATACGCTAAATAATTAAAAAAAAGAACTTAAAACGATACTGGTTTATAAGATCATTTGACATGTTTGTACTGATATTTATGTATATGCACTTAATATTATAATTTTACATCTTAGCAATTTATATTGTAATGAATTTATCTTCAATTGCTATAAATAAATATGGATTTGTTTCAAATACTTTTCCATCATTAAAGATAAATTAAATTAAATGTTATTTCATTATTTTAACATATTTTTAAAGGCTTTATTAGTAAGAGTGGATGGTTTAGCAGATTCTTTTCAAATTTATACTGAAGTTACTTTTAATATAAATATTGAATTTTTTTTAAAAATTATAATGCACTTTACTCTCTTAATACCTTTTTATCTGAAACCAGAATACACAAACTAAATTGGTTTTTATTTTATCAATTCAAAGTTTCCTTGCATTTTTTATGTATTCCTAAGATTTTGTTATATATATATATATATATATATGTATGTATATATATATAGTGAAAATGAAATTATATTCTAAAATGAAACAATTTATTAGGAAACAAAATGTACGCCTTAAAATAACTTTATTATATGAACCCTTTTTTTCCACCAACTATTTAATTTTGCAACCAACTATTACATTTTCAGCACTTTTTTTGTGTTATTTTGCAATAAAACCAGATTATGTTTCTGTAATGATATATGGTAAGGACCTTAACGTTCATTATGCTTTGAAAAGATTAAACCTAAAGTTATGTTTTCTATGAGTTATATACTGGTATCTTATGATAAGTCTATTTAAATTTTTTTGGCATTCAAATCGACAATTAATATAACAAGCTAGTTTTTTGAAAATAAACTTCTCACCGGAGGTGAAATAATTCCCAGTTTATTCAATTTTTTTTTAAATCTTATATAAATATGTGCAATTATTACGTAAAAGCTTTCAATAGTTTATCTAGTGAGCACAATATATATATATATATATATATATATATATATATATATATATATATATATTCTATATTGCCTTTCATATTAAGACTACACGATACCCTTTTTAAAAAAAAATTATAGACAATAATATTAAAAGTAATTTATGTATTGATTTCAGACTATATTATTAAACTGATTCTGAAAATAAAAAATCAATTTAACAAGCCATTATTTTAAAATATTAAAAAAATTAAAAATTTTGAAGTTTTTAAACTTTTATAAAATACACAATTATTGAAATTTTTTCATTATTTTGAGTGATACATATTTCTAATATTATTGTAAACAAAAGTTAGTATGGATTTGAAAATCTGTTTCTTTGTTGATTTTTAATAATTATTTTTCTAGCAAAACCTGGAAAAAACACGAAAATTTTGAAAATATAAACTTTAACATTTAAAAAAACAACTAGAGATCCCAGACCTAAATCCATACTTACTTTTGTAGAACACACATATTTAAGTATCTATAAAAAATTTCAAGACTCTATCTGGAATAGAAAAAAGCCTTAGGGATTAGAAAACACATCTTCAAAAATAAAAGTCTGAGAAAAGTTTATACAGGCATAAAACAAAAACTAATAATACTTGGAAAGCTCTAAATTTTAGTATATTAATTTACTACTTATATAATATATGAAAACACTACATTAATAAAGTATGACTGAAAATACACTTTTACTTATTCAAAATATGTTTTTGCAAAATATCGATGTATCATTTGTTACGATGAGATTATTCAGCTTAAAGTTGACATAATAGTTTCTTAAAAGTTTTAAAATACAATACACTCTTATAAAGAATAATAATGATATAAATAAAAGTTTTAAAAAGTTAAAAACCACTAGATTTGTGCATAGGACTTAATTTTTTCTCAATTTTAAGTCGATGCAATTTAGCAAGTTTTATTTTTTGCTGCGCGACTTTAAAATTTGCAGATTTTATTTTCTTTCTAAAATAGATTCTCCTATAATCAGTAAAAAGGCTAAATGTTCAGACGATAAACTTGTTGCAAGGCATTAACATCTTGAAATGTTTTTAGAGCTTTTAATGTTCCAACATTAAATTCAGATATTGCACTCGACACGGCAATCAGCACACCACTCCTAGAAGCTTATTTTTCTTTGGAACATCTGTTCCATATCATCGAATGCAATGCTTCATTAGAATTTTGTGTCAGACCTCTGACACATCTGCTTGATATTTCAAATAAAGCTAATCTTTGATAAATTGGCAAGTTTTTGGAAAAGTATTCTTCATTGATTGGTGTTTTTACCCAATCTTTGTGAAAACCTTTTGTTTCTTACCACGTGTCAAAGATGATTGTTAAAAACACCATGAGTCTATACCAAAGGGCACTTTTTATGTTGTGGCTTCTGGTCTGTAGACATGCAATGAAATAGGGTAGCATAAATTGCAGTTTTCATCGCCTCTACATGACCTTTATTTTTGAGTATGACATTAGTGTAGTATCTAGTTAGGTTTTTTTATTACTGTCTCTTCTTTTTTTCAAACTCTCTACTGCGTTTCTTCCCTCCTAAAGTTACACCTTTCACTCGCCAATCTTTAACTGTCTGCTTCAAAGCTGTTCCCAACATTTTGCTTACAAGGTTGATACATTCTTCTTTTTTAATTTGTGTCTCACTTCCATACACATTCCTTTTTTTTTAAATCTAAGAAAGAATCCCCATAAGAGAGCAAGGTTGTGTACTGGAAGCCAATGCTCTCAGATATCCCCCATAATTTTACAGCTGCATTTACTTCCATTGCACCAGATGATCGACATGTATTGCACTACAAACATCCTGATGCCCTTCATACCAAGTACGAAATTCAGCACTGTCTTCTTCAAGTGAACATTTTTTCTGCTCACATTCTCCACACCGTTTTGACATTATTTCATAGTCTATCACGAAGCCAGTCATCAAGTCAATAACACATCCTACTCCGATGTTTTACGTATGTCCTCTTGTCAACCAGCTTCCATCGTATGACACTCCAATATCGACGATATCTTTATCATTCTTTGAGTCATACGCTCTCTGACATTTTTACGAACATCAAGCAACAGCTGATTTGACCCAACGAGATGTCAATTCAGAACTCTTGCCTTATAGGAATTAAAAGTTTTACTAGGCATTATACTTAAATTCAGGTGCATGCAGAATTTTTCCAATGCCGAGTAGCCAAGTCCCAAACTTAATATACCTTGCACTATTCTCATATTTACATCAAATGGAGCATTAAAAAATTTATTCTTGCTAACATTTGATATTTGATGCAATTTAGTATCAACCAACTGTTTTGAAGAACATATTTCACTTTGAGTTTGATAGAATTAACACACATACAACATTCATTTTATATCAAAATTATCCTCAAAGTTTTAAAGAAGCAGTATGGCAAATATTGCATAAATGATTTGTAAACAAATTATTTAAACATTCAGTATCCACTATAATGTAATTTAGAACATCACTGAAATGTTTATTTTTACCTATAGTATTCTTTTTCAAAACATTTGTATTTTGCATTCTTGTATTTATATCAGCTAAAGGCTGGTTTTTAGAAATGTCATTTTTAGAAGTACTCCATCGCTAAGAAATTTTGCTTCTCTTCACAAGGTGCGAAAGTTTTGTCCTTGGAATGGTTTAACAGAAAAAACTTAACTTAAACAAAGTTTTAAAACTTTTAAGTTATATGTATTATATGCTTATTTGCAGAATAAATACTGGTCTTGAGAAAGACCTTTTTTTTATCAAGTTTAGTTAAGTGTAACTATAAGAACAACAAAAAATCAAAATGTAAACAAACTGAAACGATTTTAGTAGTGAAAGTTGAAGTTAATAACCACTTCTCTGCAAGTATAGATTTTCTTTAAAACATTAGTAATTAATTAAATTTAAAAATGGAAAAATGCTTTAAAATGAAACCAAAACTAATCACACCCCTTCAGCTATCAAATTTAGGGGCTGACAATACTCAGAAAACTTCAAATATCTTAAGCACTAATTGGTTATTAGATCTGAAGTTTGGGGCCAAGATTCCCAATCGTATGCGCTACAGGAAAATGCAAAAAAAAAAAAAAAAAAAAAAATCGTTAAATTTGCCATTCTTCAGGTAACATGTAGCCTTAAGTAAACAAATAAATACAAGTATTATCTATCATTAACTCGATAAAAGTGGAAGAGATAATTCATAAAATACGCTTCCAAACTCTAATTGTACAGTTGCGAAAGTACATTGCATGGCAGAGTTCCACATTCTTTGCAGACATACTCTAGGTAATAAATGTCTATAATGGAAGCTTTTTATAGTCGTATAACAACTAATTACTACCTAATATGTCATTAAGCTGCAGATATATTTAGACTCAAGAACGGAACATTGAAATAAATGAAGTTTATTTATACACTGCTGGACAATTGCTAAGGACGCATCACAAATTGCTATGTAGCATAACATTAAGTGAGACATGAGGCCACACTGTTCCACATAAAACACTGAGGTCACATAAAAAATAGTTGAGTTCCACACTGAGGCCACTTAAAATATAGTTGCCACACTGTTCAGACATTAGAATAAAGAATATTTATTGTTCTGGAAAGTACAAAAGCTGTGAAAATCTGAAAAAAAATGTTCATTTGATCTGCGTACGGAGAAATGGAACAATGCATCTAAAAGTCAGCAGGCACCTTAAAGAAAGGTATCAGTACGGGATATGTCCACCGTGGAGTGTGATGCAACATTCCACACGTCGTACCATACTTTGCACAACATTATCCAGCAGCTGTTGAGGCAATTTGTCCCATTCCTCTGTGAATGCACGGATGAGGGTGTTCTTGTTTGTCGGATGATAGTTTCGACCAGCAACTTGCCTCCCCAAAGCATCCCACATATTTTCAATGGGGTTTAGATTTGGAGAACGCGCTGGCCATACGAGACGTTGGATACCCTCGCTGTCTAGACAATCCTGAACAGCGAGTGTTCGATGACATGTTGCGTTGTCGTCCATAAAAACAAATTTATCACCGACAGCACCACGGAAAAGACGAACATGATGATGTAGAACTTCATCAATGTATCGTTGGCCCGTCATAGTCCCATTTGCAACCACATGTAGGCGTGTGCGGCCATTGATCATGATGCCGGCCCACACCATGATACTGCATGTCGGATATCGGTCCTTTTCCTAGATATTTTCTGGACGATAAGCAGTACCACTCTCGCGCCAGATCAGTTGGCGTCTACAATCCGATGACAGACTGAACCTACTCTCATCTGAGAATAGTACGCATGCCCATTCCTGTTCAGTTCAATTGTGATGCTCACGACACCATTGCAAACGGGCAGTACGGTGCTGTCTGGTCAATGGGACACACACAACAGGTCTGCGTGCGAACGGCCTCGGCCAATCAGATCGCAGGAAAGTGGTGCGACTGTTCCTTCGGCCGACAGATTCACTCTGTCGCCGTTCCAGCAGAATTGTTCTGCCCATTTTTATTATATCTTTTAATTTTAATTTTAAGTAATCCCATTAATTCGGCTCTTAATTCTAAAATTCTGATGAGGAGGTACGTCCCGTTCCGGGACAGGCACTCCTTAAGTTACATGCCACTTGCCACAGGTCTGCGTGCGTATAGTCCTCCTCCCCTCAAACGTCTGGCGACAGTTGTTCGGGAGATCTGCTTACCTGAGGCAGCAAGAAACTGATTTGTCACCTGCTGAGCTGTGGTGCGCCTGTTCCTTTTTGCTGATAGGACGATATATCTGTCTTCTGCAGGCGTCGTACTTCTAACACGACCTCCCCCGTGCCGTCTACTACACATTCCAGTAGTTTTAAATGACTTCCACAGCCGTGAAACAACGCTGTGAGCGATGTCAAACTCCCTGGCAACATCTGTTATTTTTCGCCCTTCTTCGATTTTTCCAATATTTCTGCTACGCATAAAATCTTCTATGTGATGTCGGGAAGACATGCCAAAAATTTTAAGTTCGTCTATTAAATTTTTCCTGTAAAACTTTGACTTGAAATAGCAACTGTCCACACGCGTCAAAACCTTTAAAGCTCTTATGAACGCTATCACGTGATGAACAGACGTGGAAAGAAATTGGCATACTCATACTTCTTCTTACTAATATCCCGCACTTATTCTAATTTTCTACATTTTGCTTCCTTTCATTTTGTGGTTGCTATGGATGATAGTGTTATCCGTCCTTAGCAATTGTCCAGCAGTGTATATAAATGTCTTTAGGAGTGTATAAGTATTGTATTGTATTTTTGGCCTGGCATAATAGTACATTATGTACTAGAGGGTCTGATTTTTTATATTTGCACAACTAGTCCGCAATATAAAGTTCTATTTTTGTTATATAATATACATACTTGATGTAGCAACTAATGATAAACTCGTAGTACCTGAGGTAAGTAAAATTCAGTTTTCATCTGATATAATCAATTAAATTACATATTTAAAATCCTTAAGATCTTCACAAATTTAAAAATATTTTACCTAATCATTATATAGATTCAATGATATAAGGATAAAATATAAGTGAACCCCTTTTAGCTAAATTTCTATACGAATGAATTTTTTAATTTCTCGAAGCCTATTTGAATAACTATTTTCGTTTAAATTCTTCTTAGTTCTGTTTGTTCGTACAAATATTATTTTTAAATGCATAGTATGTATATGATTTCAATTTCTTAAATGTTTTTTTCAATGTATGTAAAATTTGATATTATTATATCTTTTTGGACAAGTCAAGTTTCCATATGTAAGACACATTTCAAAGAAGTCTGTCACTACTAAATTTGAACACTTTAATTAATTTAATTCAAGCTCTTCTCATCGGATGTTAAATATTATCATGATTTAATTTTCTGTACCAGAGGCAAATTGAATACTTAAGGCACCTATTTATGTCACATAATCATATAACATGCTTGCCTACGACTTCTGCATCCGGAAAATCTATCGAATCCAGCCGGGATCGAACACACATCCTTGTGCTTACGAAATGGGCATGCTACCTCTAAATGCGCCTATTAAAGGGTATGGTCGTTGCTGGAGGAAAGTTAATTCCATTAAGAAAATTCTGGATAATCTAAATATGTATAATAGGAATTAAAACAAAAAAAATTACTGTAGATAATGTTAATGTGCTATAATTATATTTTGTTTGTATTGTAATTTGTACAGAATTATATAAAACTCCTATTACCGTTAATTTAAGTTCATCTTATTTTCTTCATTGAATGAAAAATATAATATATTTAATTTCTATCTAAGAAAATCATAACTTCAAAAAAAATCAAATTCTTATCTCAGTTTAACAAATATTATTATCTGAAGTTTTTCAAAGCATAGTGATGAAGTTTCAGAAGTACGTTAACATTTAAATGTCCTTCTCTCAACATATAAACTAACAAAAAAATCCAAGTAACTTAAATTGTTATATATATATATATATATATATATATATATATATATATATATATATATACTTTTTTATCGTGTACGTACTTACCTCAGTAAGTCATCATATTGTGTGCTGTTTAATTTCTATACGATGAAACTTAACAATATTTTTATTGTTTAATAAAAATTTTGTTCAGAAATTTTTAACAGAATTACAATACTTGTAAATGGATTCTTATTGATTAAGCCATAAAACAAAGCAATTGGTACGCTACAGCAAATTGTATCAGTGTAATTTACTACTGTGTACCGTAATAAATATAAAAAAAACATTTTCTATTAAATAAATTATATTCAAACACCTCTGATAAAATATATTTCGTTCTTTTTAAAGCAGATCCATAATCCATTCCTTTAAAACCATTCCACGTTGTCAAAAAAGACTTGAAACTGCTGGATTATACATTTAGGTGATGGTGGTGTAAGCAAAATGAAATATTTATATAAAAAATATCAAAATAAAAAGCATGAATCTTAGTAAGTAGTAATCTTCTCCAAACCATTTCTTGGCGGAATATTTGAAATATGAAGAACCATTTACACAAACAACCATCACTTTACCTCTGCTACAGAGAAATGTATTTCCTACATGGAGCTTTGTCCTAGAAGTGATATAGCATCTTTTTAGGACATTAAATGCTAGCAACAAATGATATTTCATCATGAGAGCGACTTCAATCTTATTTTGGTCGACGCTATTCTATAGCCTCTGTTAGAGAGGGTGGACCTCTTCGTGTGAGGCACTTATCATCCAAATAAGCCGGACTAAACGTGAGACGGACATAAAATATAACCATAAATCGCCTGAATGATGTCCATCGACATTTTGGGAGATGGATCCTCAGAATCTTTTGCTCTTTGTGCTGCTTGGAAAGAAAGGAACCTATAAATTTCCGTCCTTCCAGAAAAATATGTAGGAAATTTCCGGGCAGATAACGGTTTTTCTTAACATTTTTTTTCCTCCCATGGACCAATATAAATAGGTCACTTTATCAAGAGAATCGGAGATCGGAGTTTCTGTCGTATTTTATTTTTCTATTTCCTTCTTGCCACAGGAAAGTCCTCTGTTTTCATTGTTTAGTAACTCTTCTTTTGTAAGATACCATGTCCAAGAAAGTCTATTGAGTCCCATGACGACAATATCCTTTTTTTTTTAGATTTTTCAGGAATATTGAGTGTTTGGCTTATTGGATTCATTTTTATACTAGTTAAACTTATTTCTTCTTGTTATGTTTTTTAAAAATGTTTTTGTTATATTCACAATTCTATACAATTATTACAATGCAGTAAAAAGTAGCTATTAAAATATCTTCTATGTCCCTTCAAAATTAGCTTAGCTCGTGAGTATTGTCCCGGATAAATATTTTTACCCCTTTAATGGCTGCGTAATTATAATAATAAAAATTATAGTAAAATAAATATATAAGAATATTAAATTACAAAACTGTAAAAGGAAGAAAACTGTAATGGAACTATAGCTCTCACTAATTTAGGACGGTGAAGTATGGTTAAGCTTTCATTATGGGGTCGCAATTTTCAATATCAGCAGATAATTTATGCATATTAGTTCATGAAAAATTATTGAAAATAAACCAATACTGAAAAAAATGACTCAAGTCTCATTGTTGTATGCACGTTTATTCTTACTTTAACCTATAAAACATTTAAGGCTACACAGTACCCTAAAAATTTCATTTTTACCGAAATTTTTGGCATGTTTTGGTGGCCAATATCATTGATATGCTTGCCCCGAAATTTCAGATCTGTTAGCAAATTAGTTTTTAATACATTTGAAGTTTTATGAGCTATGGTTTTGGTTTCGGTTTCCTTTTAAAGCATTTTTTCACACTTAAGTTGAATTAATTAAAAATACTTTTGAGCTTTTAGTTTGAAATGGTTACTAATTCCAATTTTCATTACTAAAATCCTTTCTGCTTGATTATGTTTTCAGTTTTTTGAGTTCTCATAATTAATTAATAAAGATTAATTTCATGGCCAATTTTTGCTTTAAATATAATTTATATAACTTAAAAGCTTTATTATTAATTTTTTTTCTGTAGAGAAAATGCCATGGCAAATGCGTTCTGGGTTTCTGTGAGAAACAATATTTCGAAGAGATGGAATACTACTGAAAATGATGTATCTAAAAATTAGTCCTCAGCTGATTCTGCAATTAGACTTCCGAATACAAGTATTCTAAATACAAATGCTGCAGATATAACTGAATATTTCCTTGATGTACCAAACTACATTATACTAAACATATTGTAGTACTATATTTTAGTATTTTAAAGTCGTACGACAAGAGCTAAAACTTCCTAAACTGCTCCAATTTAAAACTGAAAAAATTAAATTTTATGAGCAAACCTGACTATTTTTAGCTTAAGTTAGTATCATTATTATTTGTACATAAATTCTTCGTGTTTCAAAACTTTTGTGAAATATTAGGTTAAGATAAAGCTGAATAAACTGAAGTCTTAACAAATGCTATCAATATTATGCAAAAATATATTTTGAATTAAAAATATAATTTTCAGTCATATTTAATAAAAATAGAGTTAATTATGTAGAACATACATTGAAAAATAACATATTAAAAATTAGAGCTTTACGGGCATTATAAGTTTTTGTTTTATGACTTAACAATCTTTAAATGCGTTTTTCTCAGACTTTGAATTTCGAAGTATGAGTTTTTTCTAATTTCTAAGGCTTTCTTCCTGTTCAAGATAGAGCCTTGAATTTTTTTGTATATACTCCCAAATGTATGTTTTATAAAAGTTAGTATGGATTTAGGGCTGAGAACTCTAGTTATTTTTCTAAAAAATGCTAAAGTGGATATTTTAAAAGTTTTCGTGTTTTTTCCAGGTTTTTCTAGAAAAATAATTATTAAAAATCAACAAGGGAATAGATTTTCAAATCCATACTAATTATTGTTTGTAATAATCGAAGAATCATAAATAACTTAAAATTACTAAAAAAATTAAGAATTCAGTATTTTTTAAAAGTTTGAAAAAATTTCAAAAATTCTTAATCTTTTAAAATTGTAAAATAATGGCTGATCATACTGACTTTTTGCTTACAGTATCAGCTTAATAATATAATCTAAATATAAAACATCAATTATTTTTACTGTAACTGTCTCAAAAAACTTTTTCTGAAAAAGGGGTACCGTGTAGCCTTAAACTAAGAACAGTGATTCCCGTTAAGCGGGTAACCAGTGCGAGGTGGATATTTACATGTGAGTCCTGAACACCAAGACCATTATAAATTAAAATGCTATTCATATCTAAAATGCTATAAGTATTTATATCCATTTTTGTAACATTTAATTATATAAATAAATTCAAAAGTTTAATTTAAACTTAATCATTTGTTTTTCTATTTTTTATTGTCACCTTCCTTTACTTTTTTTGAGGTCTTGGTAGCCTGTTGATCAAGGTAGCGGACTCGTGACCGGCATGTCACGAGTTCGAGCCTAGTACCGCTGAAGATCCACCGTGTAGGGGGTGATACACGTTAAATCTATCGAAGCTCATACGCCCTCCCTGTTTGAGTAGAGTTGAATTAAGGAGAGAGGTTTCCAGCACAGATACCGTCCTCGTCACTTGACCATGGTTCAAAATTTTGAGGTCCATTACCAAAATCCCTTGAATAGCTGAATAGTGAGACGTTAAAATTCACTTGCTCACTCAATTTACTTTTTTTAGTGCGTATACATTGACAGTAACATTATTTTTATATTTTGCGTTCAGTATGGTAGTTTCAACATATGAATAGCTTTCATAACATAATAATAAGAAGAAAAAAAATTAGTTTAAATTTTATCATTTAAGAAAGATATTGTTTACTTGCGCAAAGAAAGGAAATAATAAACGTGATTTTCTTGTATTTTTCGGTTTATTATGATATATATTTTTGTGTGTTGTGTGCTGCCAGTTTTCCCAAAACACTTTTACCTAGAGAAACAAAACTGTGCAAATTATCTTAATAATTCTAACAAAATGACATTATTTTATAGTTAGTGGAAATCTTAATTATTTAAATTGTTCTTTTCTTATTGACAGGAAAATGCCTCTTTTGTACAGTTTAACTTGAATCAAATTTGCCTTGAACTAACCCAACTGTTAAAAATAAAAAATAACGCATATATAATTATATATATTTAGACATAAGTTATCCATATATTAAAGATAAAATTAAATTTTATGTAATCAATCTACAAGTAACTCCAATAAATATAATTACAAAAGGTTAAAGTTCAAATACATTTAATAAGTGAAGTCTCGTCATATAGAAATCAAATTATATGGAAAATTGCAATTTCTGAGAAATGCATATATTTTGAATTAATCCATAAGACCTTTTACTGCTCTAAAATAATACGAATTATCCAATTAGACATTTTAATTAATAACAATGTCATGATTTTAAATTTAATAATCAGTCAGTTTCCTAATGAATAAATCTCTAATTATTTGAAAGCCCCTTCTGTGCATTATTTTATAGTAACTCATTTAAACTTTGCTCACAATCCACGAAAAGGATATTCTTTAAAGCAGATACATGTAAGGTATTTTAATGTTAAAGCTTTATCTTTGAAGGGAAAAATGATTACAAAAGAAATGAAATTATATAACTTTATTTTTATTATGTAAGAAATGTTTGAGACTACTCTTTCCGAGAATATAATCTTCAATCTTCCAATTTTTTTAATCCTCAAAGCCGTAATTAAATTGCATTACATTTATTCAAAAAAATTGTGCTTTGCTTTTAATTTTATTTTAAATAATGTTTTAAGATTTCATACATGTGAAAGTTAATTCCGTTTACTAAAAAAGTAAAATTGCAATTAACTTTACGCACTCTATTTTTCATAAAATGTCTTTTTGATATTAAGAAAATACAAAAACTTTTCAGTTAATATGAAATTATTAAAAGAAATGAAAGTAGTTTTTTTAATCTACTTATACAGGAATCTAATTTTTATTCTGTGCTTCCATAAAGACCTTAAAACATTTCAAAGTACACAGGCAAAGAACATATTTGATACTTAATCCGCTTTAAAACTGAAAAATTAATACTCACTCTTCTTAACTTAATAAGACAAATGTATTACTTTAATTAGATTTTTCAAAAACAAAGTACGCAAATGGCAGATAGAATTAATGCACCTAATTTCAAATCACCCATTAATTAAACAGAAATTTTAATTCCAAAAAGAACCTTCGGAATTGTAATTATTTTTCTTTCGGCTTAAAGTCTTCAAAACAATACATATATGAATACATTTTTTTTTCATTTTTAAGAAATATTTCCATTTCTCCCAACGAGATCTATAGGATTAAGATTTATTATGTTTAGTGGCATTTTTAACCGCATGTTTAGTTGATGGAATTATGTATTGCTGTTTTTTAGATTTATTTAACGTAATGTTTGCATATTCAATTGTGTTAAAATATAAATGTGTTTAATTTAAAATAAATATTCGGTCTATTTTCAAATAAAATAAAACATTAAATTAGAGTGCAATGTAAAGTTAATATTTAGAAATCAACTATAAATGAACATTATATATTTATTGCGAATCAAATATTTTAAACACTGAGTCGTACTAATAAACACTAAATATTATTTTAAATTTGAATTGTTTCTTATTATATGTGTGTCAAATTTAATGAACTATATTTTAAGGTATCCGAATTATTGCGACATTTTTTTTAAAAAAAATGGAGATATGGAGGTTTTGTTTTGTGGTTTTTAGATTTATATATTACATTTTAAGAAAAAAGAGTAAAAGTAATGGGTGAAAAATAAATTATCACCACTAAAAGGGAAAAAAATGTGTAAAAATTGACAAAAAATTACATAAAATTACATAAAGAAGTGCATTAAGTACTCTATACAAAAAATAAATGAACAAATTCTTAATTTTTCAATTTTGATGTATTAAATTGCTATTTCTTTTTGAAATGATCTTCATGATAAGAGATATTTTAATTTTTAAAAAAACTAAAGCACTTTATCTTAATTATTATAGGATATTGCTTAAAAATCAATGATTATATTCACATAAATTTTGTATTAAAACAGGGATTGATAAATCGGAAGGTTAAATCACTTCTACTGTTGTACGGAGCATACACAAAAAATGTCAAATTTAAAAAAAAAAAAAAATTTTTGAGCAATCGCTGTTCCGTTTGAGCTTTCCGAAAAAAAAACACATTTCGACTAAAACGCCTTTTAAAGTTTGACATCTTATGTAAAGTTATGGCATCTGCTTTTACTAAACCACTTGTAGTTTTTGCTCTAACAAAAGGAAAGTAAAAAGAACTTGGTGTTTTTATGAAGCTAATTAAAGGTTTTAAAATAAAGCCTGAAAATATTGCCATTTTTTTAAAAAAAAGTTATGATTTTAGGGTAGTCGGATACGTCAAAGGAAACATTAATGTTTATTTTAAATAAATATTTTACGTTTCCTAAATAACTAATTCAGTGTTTAAAACAAGTTTAGTTGTTGTTGTTCTCGTGTCCATGAATAAATGCAGTAGATATCACTAAATTCCGTCGAAAGTCTTGATCCCTGCCTCTGCTATTCTGGGAGCATCAGGGCTGTACAGGAGCTCCCGCAAAGAGTCCCTCAGAGGGACCATTCCCATTTTTAGTAACTTTGTTGCGACGGTTGGGCATTCCAAGATGTGATTGGGCGTCAGTTGAAGATCTGGGCAGTGTTTGCATTGAACATATGATCTTGTCTTGTCTGGGTGAATCTTCATGCCTTTAAGGTGTTCAGTTCTCAATCTGGCAATTGTGGATGTTATAATTCGGGGACAGTCAAATTCCGTAACTAGGGGTTTTTTAAAGTGTGATTCATAATTCTGTGTTTGGCTACTGCGTTAGCATCATCAAGTGTGATGGTGGTGCACTTGTGTTCGATGTCTTTAGCTTCTTTGGCGAAACTATATATATATATATATATATATATATATATATATATATATATATATATATATATATATATATATATATATATATATATATATCTGCACATTCATTACCCTCAATGTTGACATGTGCGGGTATCCATTGCAGGATACAGGATTTTCTTTTGCTGTGCAGCTGTTCTAGAAGGGTAATAATATCACAGGAGATGTTAGTCTCTCCGTTTCTTATGGCTTCTATAGCTGATTTAGAATCTGAGAAGATTACTAATCCTTCTGTAGAATCAATAACATGTGGGTTTTGTTGATATAATATAAGGGCCTCTCTAATTGCCACGAGTTCACTTGTGAAGTTTGAGGCGATTATGCCTGTGTTAATTTTGTGTTTGTAGTTATTACCATCTGGGAGGAGTAAGATGATTCCGGCACCTCCATTGCTGAGGGATCTGTCTGAGGAACCATCGGTGTAGGCGATTGCAAAGTTATCTTGAGAGAGTATTGCTATCGTTTCCAGTCCTTTTTGTCTGACAGTTACAGGGTCTTCTTTTTTGGAACATGGCTGCAACAATTCCAATTCGAAACAGGTATTCTTTGGTGGGTTTTTTGGAAGGAGGGGCTCCTGAAGGAACTCCAAGGAGGAATGATCCAAGTTTAGTAATATATATATCTATATATATATAGATATATATATATATTTAGTTTTAAACATTCCCAAAATTTTCATTAATAGTATAATTCGAAATGTCATGTAATCATTTAAAATATCTTATATCATATCAAATCATATAATACGTAAATAAAAATAATGCTATTTCATCGAATAAGTTCTCAGTAGTTTTAAAGGATGATATTTTCTATTTCATGCCTAAGATATAGTGAAATACTTATGAATTTCATGTAAGATCGAATCTTTTTTTCTTCTTTAAACTTTTCATTGTGAAAGATCATAATATATGTTTTAACTTCTAAGCTTGAAGTATAGTGGAGGTTTGGAAAGTGAGAAATCTGATATCAGATTGTTGCCCTTTTTCTATCTGATTTTAAACTAGAATTACAAAATACATTTTGCGATAATTTGTTATTTATGCATTGAGTGTCACATTATCATCACATTATTGCAACTAGCATCTAAAATTTATATAAGTTAGGATTATTAATTCATTAATGTAGTTTTTAAACTATGTAATAGCATTTTTAAGTGCTTAGAGGTTTATATTAAAGGGAACTCTTATATTTGAATAATAACCAAAATTTGTATACAATATGATATACATATAGGTACCCTGCTGGGTAGCGCGGTTGGTTTGTCGCTGGCCTTCTGCACCAAAGTTTGCGGGTTGGACCCCGGCTCAAGTCTGTTAATTTTCATGACGCATAAAATTTACAATGGCCATGCCGTATGATTATACGACATCTGAAAGATCCCTAGAGTGTGAATTCGGCTTGAGTGCTCTTAACAAAATTAAATCCTAGTACAGGTTTGCAGCACATAAACCTCTCTACGTGGAGGTAACTGGGCGTTAAAATTACCTGTGGTGATTGGTATCCGCCTATAAGACACGCACTAAAAAGAGGCACCAAAGAGGTCGACAATGGTAAAACACCAATCCGCGGCCCTTTAGAAATTAAAAACATATAGGTATAAGACAAAAGAATAGGAACACCTATGAAAAATGAATTTTTTATTAGTAAGAGGACTGGGCCACCTTTGGCCTGATTGACAGTTTGCATTCAACGTGGGATTAGAAGTAAAAGGCTTTGTATATAAAGTTAATCAAGCCGAATTCATACCCATTCCTTATGCAGGACTGCCAAGAGTTCAGATAATGTATCTGGACGAGGAAATGAAGCTTGGACTTCATTCTGTAAGAATACACAAAAACATTTATAGATGCTGAAATCTAGAATCCCCATGCTAAATGTTCCACTTCATCACCTTATTAGATGCTTCACTTTATCACCATGTTAGTGCATGACGTGTGAACAGAGGCGTTTTCATCTTGGAACGCAAGACCCTGAAAAGAGTCTGAAGCAAATGTTAAAGATGATCTGTGAGAGAGCTTCGATAATGATAGCCTATGAGCATCCCCCTAAAGGCAAAGAATGGCCACAATCCACAGGAGGAAGATATTTGCTCGGCACCATCCCCAAAACCCTTATATATATTTCTCGGTTGGAATTAGATAGTCAACATCAGCATAAATTGCTTCTGTCGGTATTTTCCAGATGAACTAATATCCGGTATGCTGGAGTAATGTAATTGAAGATTCATCAGACCAGAGGACTTGTTCCTATTGCAGTTGTTTCCAATTCAGGTGGTCTCGGCACCATTGTAGCTTCTTTATAGGATTCCACACCGAAGCTAACGGTTTTAGAATAGCTACTCTGTCATGAATAATCTCAGCCTGTAACTCCTGTTGAATAATTTTCATAGATAGGTTGTTTCTGCTGGTGGTATTCATCTCAGATTTTATTTGCGGTAGTATAGTCACGTTTTCGATCGACCCCTTCAACACCCAATTATAAAGGTCTTTCAAATTCGACTTTAGCCCACTGCGTTTCGCAGAAGACATCTTACTCAAGTGTGTATAGTGTGTCATAACCTTTGATGCAGTGGTCTTTGAAGCACTTACAAGGTTGGCGGTTCTGGACACGGACGCTCCAGTGAGGCGAGCTTCAATCATTATGCTTCTTTTCACGTTGGAGAAGTCGGACAAAATCATGCATTGCTCGGATCAGAATTTTCTCACACACATCTTGCATTGCCAACCCTTGACTGAAACATTTCCTTTGGCCGCCAATAAGGGACACACTGGGGCGAAACCAGGTGGCTGTTTATTGAATGGTTGAAAAACGACTCATTTTTAAATAGCTATTACTATTATTTTGTCAAAACGTATATGTATATATAAGCCTAATAATTTGTTGTAGTTGCCTAATTTGGTCCTTAACTATCTTACTATTTGGTGCTTGATGCTGTACTTCAGGTTAGAATAACACATCCTGAACAAAATCTACTAAATGTAAATTTTATGTGTGCGAAACAATTTACAAAAATAAAATCACAAGAATAAGAGATAATAATTCCATATCGTTTTACACCATGTTTATTCTTCGTTAATAAAAGCAAAAGAAAAAAATATTTTTGATCTCTACATTTACAAACATCATATATATACTAAGAACTTCAAAATCATTAAATAAGTGTAAGAAAAAAACGAGTCTCATACATCGAATTCTTGATCCTTATAAATTATGTTAAATCTTTACGTAATGACCTAAGAAAAATTCTAATGTTGTATTTCAAACGATCTGCAAATACTTCGCTTTTTCGTGTTTTTTTTTAAATGTTGAAGGATTTTAAACTTTAATCCAAAATAAATTGACGTTTTTTCGGGAATTTACGGCTAAATCCTAGAAATATTTGAAGTAGAATTGAGTTTCGTGTTCTGATCGATATCAAGCATCTGGCTACATAGTGTTTATTTAAACTCTTGACAGTCTTTTAAATTTTCATTTACATACTTCTTTTTTACATGAAGTTATACTTATTCATTCTTTTGAATTTCCAGAATCCTTCATAGATACCATTTTTCTTCTAGTGTTGAGTTTTGAAGTTAGATGAAAATATCCAAAAATAAATTTATTGTGACAAATATCTTTTTGAGAATTCAGAAGGATGTATTTTATAGTCTGTGAGGTCGTGCTAATCTAAAAGCAACTTTATAAATAAATAAAAATTATTCAGAAGTAAATATATGATTTATCAACTGAAACAAGTAGGACGTTTTAAGACATTAGTAAAACATAAAAAAGTATACATAAGTATGGGCTTCTTTTGGAGTTTTTAATATATGTATGATTTGAAATACCCTGACTTAATATATTCCTAATATTTTCGATCCAAAAAGAACTTTTTAAATAAATTAACCTTTTCATAATTACTTAAAATATTTTTAATGTAATTTATCTTATACAAAATGCTTGATTTGAATTTATATACAAACATTTTATTAGTTGCAAACATTTATTATCATAAACTATTTTAGCTTATTTATAAAAATGAATAAAAAGAATTATATATGTTTACTTTTATTATAAAACCTCTCAAGTACATCTCAAAAAAATGTGTGTGTGTATTTGACATTTTAAAACATACAATTACTTTTAAAAGATAAAAGTATCTTATTATTCTCGTTATTTCTAATAGCATATGAATAAGTAATTGCTGATTTAAATATATGTGTGCTAAACAATTCTATAAATGTATTCAACATGACTGCGAAGATATTTTTTACTTACTCATAAACTGTAAGTTACTGTAAAAAGATATAAGAACACAGATAAAAGGAACTGAGATGTCCCTTATTGCAATTAAAAATTTTGAAATAAATTAACGGCTGATAAATGCTTCTTATATAAGGCGGATACTTTTCTGTTCTGGAATAAATATGTAGCTTAGCTATTTGTCTACTTGTACTCCTAAAGATATCAAGAACAATTTAGAAAATCTAATGCTTTAAATAGGTAGAGAGAGAGATAGCATGCGTCTTTTCGAATTTTTTAAGAGACTAAAAAATTTACTTTTAATCATTTTAATAAAATGAAATCTTGCATTAGTTTTACAAGCAACTTTAATGCTCTTTAACTTTTGAAATGAAATGTTAAATCAAATGATATTTTATTTAGGACTTTATGTGAGAGCATCACGATTTATGAGATTGTAAAGAGTATTTAAATAGTATTAATATATAGTATATAGTATTTAACTAATATTAGTATATAGTATGTAGTATTTAACTAGCATTAGTATATAGTATATAGTATTTAAATATTATTAGTATATAGTATATAGCATTGCTTCTCAAAATTTCAATACTTGCGACCCAATATTCAATCACAATTTTCCTCGTGCCCCCTCCATACAATAACCATGTATTGAATTCGATAGTGCTATACTTTGATGTTAAAGCTGGAATACGACTTTAATCTCTCCACCGCTCAGCCAGTGCGTAAGGTGTACTGGACATATATATACGTCTTTCCGAAATACGATCTTTTCCATTCACTGCTATCCATAAAGTTATTCCAAAGGCTTTGGAATGCAATAAAATGACCTTAACAGTGTTTGCGAAGGATTTACTTATTCCAGATGTTTTCTTATTTATTCCCTTTTTCCTCCACCACTACACCACATACGCGTGCATACGTGCATAATGATGACATTGTGGAGTGAATTACGTAACTTTTAATCCACGGTTAAGGGATTAATTATAAATTGCACAAATTATCAAGATAAATGTTATTTTTTGCATAAAATTTTTTATATGATACGCCTGTGCGGTCATTGATTATTATTGAACTTGTTCCTAACTTAGTATTTTTAAATTAATTATAAAATACATTGTATACTACTGATACATTAATAAGTACATTATATAAGTATATATATATATATATATATGTATATATATATATATATATATATATATGTGTGTGTGTGTATGTGTGTGTGTTTTATTATGTCAGAATGTATTTTGTTTGTTTAATTTCAATAAATTAATAATTTTTTTAAAAATAATCTTTTGTTTTCTACTTTTCAATATGCTCGAACCCTCCCACCCCCTCCTTGGGTTAGCACGGCCCCTAAGGGAGCGCGCCCGACAGTTTGAGAAGCACTGGTATTTAGTATTTAAATAGTATTAGTATATAGTACATAGTATTTAAATAATATTAGTATATATAGTATTTAAATAATATAAGTATATAGTATATACTATTTAAATAATATTAGTAGATCGTATATAGTATTTAAATAATGTTAGTATATAGTATATAGTATTTTAATATTAACTTCGAAAAACCGTTTGATTCAAAGATTGGAAAAGAGATAGAAGTGTATAAATATTCAATTAAAGATATTATGTAGGTTAATTTATTTCTCTTATTCTTAAATAATAAGCTGTATTACTTACTAAAGAAGTGTAAAAAAAAATCCCCCCTCCTGAAAATATATCCTTAAAATGTGGAGTGACATCGAATATGAATTTCATATTGGATACGTATTGTTACAACCATTACGCATCTGAATTATTAAAATTCATCTTAACAGTTTTTTTTAAATACATTTTGTTTTCATTACATAAAAATAGAGAATCAATTTTTTTTATTAAAAACCACAGCATACTAATTTTAATGCTCATTTGCAACATATTTTACATAAAACACTCAATGTTTTCAATTGTTTCTTTGCTACGCATTTCTTTAAAACAAAAACGCTATTTTCTAAGAGTTTTCTAAAGGACATTTCTTTGGCTAATAACACGAAATGTCCGCATATTTTTCTTTTCAAAAAAATTCCTCACATCAAAATATAATGAAACCTTTCCAAAAAAATGAAGATGAGAAAATGCCTTAAGAAGTACTGAAGAAGTAAGAAAAAAAATCAAAGTCAGCAAAGTAACCGAGCCTTGCTGAAAAGAACTCTCCCTTGTTGGCTTGCATATTTTTATTAAAATGACAGACTTTATTATTTCTATCTAGATAAGGACGTGGAATAATAATAATAATGCTAAGGTTAAAGAATAAAGGACAACCGCTGTTTTAGGGGTCTCCGAAAGTAATACTTTTTCTCTTTTAATATCGACCCATTTATGCAAGAAGTTCTGTTTTTCTTGGCTTACGTTATTGCAGTTTTAATATAAATTTTCCCTCACTCTTTCTTTCACACACATCGTATTCTTTATTTCAAAAGAAAAAAAGAAAAAAAGAGATGAAAAAAATCTATATAACCGCACTTTGGAAAATGAGACTTTTCTCCACGTTACTTATGTTAACGAGCTTTACCGTTTTAATTATTTTTGTCGCTGCGGGAATTTGAGGCAGAATGCTTTTTTCCCTTTTTCCCTTTCATTCTTTATTCTTCCTTAAGGTTTATTTTTCTTCATTTGTTTCTTTAAACTTACTTTCTTAATGCAATTATGAATGTCGTAAGGTATTTGGTTTAATATTTCAGAGATAACGGGCTTTTCAACGGCATTATAATTAAGCTCTTAGGTTCGGTTTTTAACTCTGGTACATTTTCAGAGTCCACCCGTATGGTAATTAAGCATTTGCATCAAGAGAGAAGGTGCCAAAAGTAAAAGGATTTTTGGTTTCGTTTTCAAAGGTGCAAAAATTTTCTTCTTTTAATGGTGATGAATGGAGTTTATTTAGATAAAAGTTTAAAAAATAAATGATGGTTTAATTAACATTTATTTGAAATTTCTGAAGTATCAGATAAAAAAGTTGTCTCTCTTGCTTTTAAAAAAAAATTTCTATCGTTCGATTCTGACAATAGGCACTTTGAGATTTTATCCTATACTTTTTCTTTCTCCTTCATCTTATTTCATATAACAACTTAGAAGAAAATAAAACAAAAAATAGAATACTTACATTGTTGTAAAAAAATGCTCAAAAGGGCTTTTTGTGACATGATAAAAATGCTATGCAAATTTAAGAGATTTTTTTCGCCTTAAGTAAAACTAGATTAAGAAGTTTAAAAAAATGTGGTAGCTTCTTTTATTGCTGCATGTTTTCTTACTTATATATCATGTTTAACTTATTACTTTTTTACCTAATTTTAAATTAAGTCTATAAAGAAAATGATTTTACTTGTATTAATAAATTTGTAAGGAAAAATACACCATAAATATCAAATGCAATTATTAGAAAAAGTTTTAAAAAAAGGATTTTTATAAAACATTTATAGTTTTTTTTTTCTCTGAAATATTTCCATTTCATAAAGGGTGGTTTTTTAGAGGTATAGAACTTTAAATTGCAATAAAACAACGATGTACTATTCGATTGACATGAATTTTTTTATTCGAAAGATAATCTTGTGGCATTACATTTTAAATATGATTTCTGGCATAGGACTGCCACGGCTGGCTCGGATGTAGTCCAATCTGGACGTCCAATTTTCGATGACTTTTTCCATCATTTGTGGCCGTATATCGGCAATAACACGGCGAATGTTGTCTTCCAAATGGTCAAGCGTTTGTGGCTTATCCGAATAGACCAATGACTTTACATAGCCCAACAGAAAATAGTCTAGCGGTGTTAAATCACAAGATCTTGGAGGCCAATTCACAGGTCCAAAACATGAAATTAGGCGGTCACCAACCGTGTATTTCAATAAATCAATTGTGACAGGAGCTGTGTGACATGTTGCGCCGTCTTGTTGGAACCCCAGCTCCTGGACATCCTGATTATTTAATTCATGAATGAAAAAGTTAGTAATCATGGCTCTATGCCGATCACCATTGACTGTAGCGTTGTGGCCTTCATCGTTTTGAAGAAGGATTCCACCAGCCCATAAAGCGCACCAAACAGTCAGTTTTTCTGGATGTAACGGTGTTTCGACATACACTTGTGGATTAGCTTCACTCCAAATGCGGCAGTTTTGTTTGTTGACGTAGCCATTCAACCAGAAGTGCGCTTCATCGCTAAACAAAATTCGCTTATGAAAATCGGGAACAACGGCAATCTCGTTTTGGGCCCATTCGACGAATCTACGCCTTGCTTGATCATATTTAAAATGTAGTGCCACAAGATTATCTTTCGAATAAAAATATTTATGTCAATCGAATAATACATCGTTGTTTTATTGCAATTTAAAGTTCTATACCTCTAAAAAAACACCCTTTATATGCTTACAATTATTTTTTAAAGTCCATTCCTTTACATTTGAAAGAGATTTAAAAAAATAAAACTCCAATTTCAATAATAACCTATTCTGCAAAACGTGTACAATTCAAAAAATTTATGTTTCATTTTATTTTATTTTATTTATTTATTTGAATTGCCGAAATCTATAGTGTTTTCGAATTTTTTGATTCTTTTAGAAACTTAACACGCTAACATTTAAAGAAAAAGGAAGGCTACAAAGTGACAAAGATAACAATATTGCAAAATACACATAAATACCTTTCTTTGCAATTATTTTAATGCCTTCTTTTTCTTTTTGCTTGATTGAAAATTATTTTAAATATAAATTCTCTCTCTAAGTTCAGTCATTTAGTTCCTTTTTAAACTAATAGATTGCTTTACGTTTTCAGAATATCTTTCCTTTGATATTTTTATTTTAATACTTTAAATATATATAAATTGCGTCTTTGAAACACTGTTACGAAGTTGTAAATATTCGTAACATTTTATCACAAACAATCGATCTTGAATCCCAAAAGAAGTAGCGTGAACGCAAAAAATAATTAATTAATTTCATTAAAATATAAACACTCTTTGATTTCTGAAATTAAGTTTAGTTATTTAAAATAGTTTTTGCTTATATGTTAAGAGAACAACGGCAGAAAAAGAGCATTTTCTGAACATTAATTTTTTCTCCCAAATTTAATTGAATGGAATATCAAAATATGTTGGAAATGTTTTCATCAACGATTTATGTTTTAAGATCTAAAGAACAATCTGTAATATTTATTTAACAGTTTATGCATCACCATTTTTTAGATGTTACACTCGTTTGTAATATTTTTTTTATGTTATTTCAATGAACAGCGTTAAGAATTTATGTTTACACAATAGAAGATTATATACATAATCTTTAAACATACAGCTAAAAGATTTTAAATTTCTACATTTTTCCAACTTGTGTACTTATAAAATTAGTCTGGATAGTTCATTACAAATAAAAAAATATTATAAATAAAGATATTCAGTATATACCTAGTTTTCTTTGAGTTTGAAACAATTGCATAACAACAGATATAAATATGTGGTACTACTTTATTGATAACTTTTAAGACTTTGTCTTGGTTTTTAAAATATTGTATCATTTTGAAATTTATTTAGATATTATGTATTTTAGAGTATTTTTTACTTGTTCAAAATTTATATTTATTGTTTAGAAATAAAATATTATATATGAATGATATATATATATATATATATTATACAAAATAATTGTTTTAGACTGTAAGAAATAAAGAGGTAAGAAAATAGAATGTTTTTCTCAGTATCCTACAAAGGCAATTAACAAATATTTATATACTTAGTACAAAACACTTTGCATATAAAAACATTAGGACAGAAACGATCAACAACGGAAAAATACTAAATATCTCAAATACTCTCTTTCTATATGAATAAATGTCAACATTGTTAAATAATTCAAATAAAGTAAGATGTGATAAAAATATTCTTAAATAAAAAAAATCGAATTTAGTACCCTGCATAAGTATTTCAGTCTGAAAATTTAATAAACTTATTTTTCTAATTGGCTGCCTTTTGACAACTAAGACAGCCATGCGACTTTGCAGACACTGCACATCTCAAAATGTAACGGCTATCGTGGGAAGCTAAATATTGCCGCAATTTAATTTTGCCTAAAGTACCAGAGCCAAATTGATACCCAAGTAATTTTTTACATGCCTCATAATTATATGACCTGTATGCCTACGATATTTACATCCAGCAGACTTATCTACTCCAATTGGGATAAAACTCTCAATTGCAATAACAGCAATTGCTCCAAAAAACATCAATTGCACTAAACTGCATTATATGATGCCATAGGGCTAAACATGAATTAGTAATTACTTATAAATTATTAAGCTCAAAAATTTAAAATAACTTCATTTAATAGAATTTCGCGTGAACACCAAGCAATTTTAATGGTATTTTGGTATTTACACCAAGCTGTTATTGATTATCGTTTGAAAAAATGAGACTTATACTTATAATATTTATTAAAATCAACTTCATATTATTTTAATCCTACAGTTATGAAATATGATTATTCATTAAATATATCTGATTTGAAATTTCCATTATATGAAAGAATATTCTTATGCATATAATATGCATATATATATAACCTTAAATATATATATGCACACATACACTTATATATACATACATATGTATACTGTTCCACATATTAATAGGTATACCATAAAAAAAACTACATCTAAATTGTATAAAGGTAATTTTCATGTATTAAAATAGTCATTGCACTGAACAGGAGGATATGTAAAATGACCAGTTATGCTTGTACTTTATTGGTATTCATGAAATAAGCACGCGTAGTGATGTATATAAATATAAGTCTACGTTAAAACTGCGTGCATATATTTGTAGTTATTCCGGAAGTTAAAAAATACTATGCCACGTAATTTACAGCTAACAGAACATAGAAAGAGTTTAACTCAGTTTATGACAGGGAAAATCTAGTCAAATAATCTTGCGTAAAATAGAGTGATCTCATAGTAAAGTTATAAATTTTCTTCGGAATAAAACTTATGAAACAATTAAACATCCGAAAAGATACTTCGGATTTTCCAAACAGTAACATAAATTCTATGATATCCGTGAAGAAAAAACGGAAACATTGTGATTGAAAACTGCTGCCAGACGTCTTGTGAAGTCTATCTCTTACATTAGTAGAAAAAATTACAAGCGGTACCATATTTTATAAAAGGTAAAAGTGCTTTCTGAAGGAAAATTTTGAGGGATAAAGTTGCATAGCCAGATAGTATACATCATGAAATCTGTATACATACCTATAAATTTTCTTAAAAGAAAAGTATTGTAAGCACACACACACAGGATAAATAAATCACGTGCTGAAATTTGAGATATATTTCATTTAAGCATAAAAGTATCTAATAAAAGCAGTTTATGATTATGAGAATAAAACTGCAGTTTGGTAGTTTGTTTATGGGATAAATAATCAATTCAACACTACATAAGTTTCTTTAATGCTGAAAAAGTACTGAACAATACATTTCCAATGGTATTGAAAAAAGCTATATATCTATGAGGAATAATGAATTAATTTAATAGACATCTCATATATCAATAGACTAAGTTTCAAATAAATCACGTATACGTGTATGAAAATTTAGTTTGAAGTACCAGTTCATGTGTCGTTTGAATATCTGATTGCTAATTAAAGTCATTTGTTCATTACAAATTATGAAAATATTAAACAAATTATTACTAAGAATGAAAGATTATATAAATCACAAACTGATATCAGTTACGCAAATAAGTAAAAAATCATGAAAAAATTATCTGTGACAGAATACGAATATATATTTTCCCAAGGGTTTTTAAAATAAGTTTATGTGTATAAAGTCATCACTTAAATAGAATAAAAGCAATTAATTCTCCCACTCCGTTGCCGACATGAGTATATAATTAGAATTTCGATATATACTTATAATTTATTTTCATCTTTTTTTTAACGTCAATGCTTTATTTTAGTAAAAAAGTCAATAAATTGTTATTTCATTGTATTTTTTAGTTAAAAATGTAGTTAACTTCAATTTTAAATATTCGTAATTTTCACTATTTGCACTATATTATTTATTATGTAATTATTAAAAGTACTACATTATTTTTTCAAATAAAATTTTAAATCCAAACGATTTAGGAAAATATTTTCTAAACAATGACTTTTTAACTCAAAAAATCTATTTATTATTCTTAAAAAATGCACAAAACAAGGGGATTTCATGGTAAAATCCTTCGAGAAGTAAATTAAGTTAAAACATTCATTAATAGTTATTTCATACAAAAGAAGCAATTTCATAAAATATGATGAGACATATGCAACGTGTGTGTCAATTTATTGCTTCATTTATTTCAAAACAATAAGAAGCCTAACAAATATTAATTTAATTTCAATTCCCTCTGCGATATGAATTCTGCAAGAAAAAATCCACATAGATCCATACCAATCCATGTATCACTTTTTGGAGCATGTAATATTTTCATAAAAAGTAAAAAATAATAAAATATTACTAAAAAATTCATTTTTAAACAGAAATAGTGCTTTTACTGACATGGGAATTACATAAATTATTTGTATTTAATTTGTCTAAAATGTTTTATGTAATTTGAAAAGAGGCTGAACAGATTCATTCTTTTTATGTGAGGATAACTTATTTGTTAAACAGTTTTTCTATTATTTTTAAACCGATAATTCCTTTTCTATGCGATGTAATGCATTTACATAAAGTGTTTCATATGTTGAGGAATATTATTTTTTTTTATCAATTAACGATATTTGAATAAAATAATTTAACAAACTTTCATTTTAATAGAACTACAGATATTTCACTTAAGGTATCCTACAATATTTGGAAACTAGATTTTGATAAGGCATGCAATTGAAAAATGTTTGATTTTTAGTGTGACTTGAATTAAAATATTTATACGTTGATCCAAGGTTCGAGGATTTTATGCAAATCAGTTTGCAAAGATTAAGATTGTTATTTAAGTGTGATGAGAATTTATTGTCAAAAATTCAATCCTTGAAATACATGATTCAGCAGCACTATTCACAGAATAAATCTCAGAAGGTCTTCATACCTTCAGCAGCACTATTCACAGAACAAATCTCAGAAGGTCTTCATACCTTCAGCAGCACTCAGACACATTGTTCGGTGTCTAAAATACACGTATTTTAAAAGATTATTCTCAAGCAATCGCTCGTTCAACAGTCGAAGTAATCACTAATCACTTCAACAATTAGAGCGATACTAACTGATCACTAGTCAAAACCGGACTGAATGACTTTCGGTGCGCGCGAGCATCTCTCTATTTATATTCCTCGTGAATAATTCGAGAAAGACCCTCTTGCATCATAGGTCTTGCAATTAGTATATTTCTCTACTAATTTCTAGAAGTATCTAGTGGGTCCCGAACTCGCCAACATGATCGCCATGTCACCAAAATAGCCTCCAAGTCACCAACTTGGTCACCAAAAATGACGATTACTCGGCTTTATCGCTAAGATTGAATTACCATTTTAACGTAAGGGACGACGTTGCTTGTGAATATTACAATTTTGGCGTAAATTAAATCTAATTTAGAGTAAGATAAAGGCATTACAAATCCAAATCCAAATTATTTACTCTATTTTACACAAAACTCGTAAAAATATTCATATAAAATTGCATTAAGAATATTATTACAATAAAAAAAACTGTGTAAGTGCAATTTTCTTTGGGGGATGCACAAATATGAGATATATTCAAAGATTCTTCCTTTATAGAAAATAAATCTATAATTACAATATTTTGCCGATGCACGCATAGCTAAAAATATGTACAGAGCCTGAACTGGGATTTTTAAATATGTAATTTAGAAAAGTGGATTTATTCATATTTTCATATATCACTGTAAAGAAGTTTTTTATTATAGAAGCATTTTTAAAAAACCGAGATGTTTTAAAAGTATGTTACTCTGTTTTCTTTTTTTAGCAAAAATCGCATTTAAAAATTATATTTTATTGCAGTTATATATTCCTAAAATAATTTTATACATATATTCTAGTACATGTGACATTAATATCAGAAAACAATTCTTTTATATACTTTCTCAAATTCTGGCTCCGAACGTAGTTGAATATATTAATATTACATAATACAAATATTACAATGCAGTACAGTGGTAGTTTTTCATTACGTTGCATTAAATTTTTCTTGCTATTTTTTTCATTTTATTTTCTCAGCTAAATGTATCTTAGACATAATTCAAGAGAACTGTGCACAACTGGTAATATTCCTTTACAAAATTTATTATTAGAATAAAAACTAATTAATAATTATGAATGTCTGCATTTATTTGGCAACACACTCTTTTTAAGTGATAACGTTGCTACTCATACTAGCAAACAAACAAAAAATGCATACTTAGAACACATTTCAAATTTTGATTACATTATTTAACACATTTCTTTTTCGTTACACTCATCATTTAACTGTTATTTACCCAAGAATTATCATATGTTTACAGCTTTACGTTTGTTGCTTATAACATATGAGATCCAGATGCACTATTTCTCGAAGTTCTCTTATCCCCGAAATTGAAAAAGTTTTACAGCAGAACTTTTAATCGTTATTAAGCCATTTTATCTCGTTATAAAGTTTGCATGATACAAAATGCAATAATTACGAAGATTAACATTTTTCCATTGCTATCGATTCGCTACCAGAGATTAATGATCTCGCTTCAATAAAGCTTAATTTTATGCTTAAAAGATGTTTACTTTTGTGCTTGGAAGACTTTAATTATCTCTTCATAACAAAATTAATGATGTATAAGGGTAAGGGTGAAAAATGGTACGACTAATTCTGTGATAGCCCCCGTGTGATCAACACAGTCTGTGAGTACTAAAACTTTTGCCGTAGTTGAAAATGCATTGCTTGCGTCAGTAGCTCAGATTTCCTGATAAAGTATTCAATAATACATGTTTAAAGACATAGTAAGCTGGTAAAAAGTGTTTAAGCAATCTTAAAGTAATTCTCGCTATTCTTAGTAGGTGAATAATTAAATTATTACAGATACGAAGTAAATCTTTAAAGAAAATTTATTATCATTTCTATTTACTAATATTTTTACTTAAAAAATAAATTCACTTTTGCTTAAATGTATAATAACGTCACACTGTAAGGCAATATGAGTGTTATTGGCCAGAAACCCAGTACTTTGGAACTATGGTCATCTGACGAGAATAACCCCTGGGATATCACCCCTCCCCTCTGAACTTCAACGCTGTGCTAACGAGGGGGACATTAAACTTAGACATATTTAATCGTGCATCATCCTCCTTACACGGAGAAGCTTCAGTGGTATTGTGGGTGCAAATTCATGATACAACCATTCACAAATCAGTGGCCATAATTCCTACGATGTCATGGCCATAATTCCTACGATGTCATGGCCATAATTCCTACGATGCCATGGCCATAATTCCTACGATGCCATGGACATAATTAAGTAAGCAATATTCTTAATTTAATTTTCCAAAAAAACAAAAAACTAATTTTGTTTTCTTAAAATTTCATTTCCGCTACTTTTTTTATTAAATTCAAGTGACATTTTATATTTTTTTCTTATCTGAAATACTTATATTTAGTTCATTTATTTTTTGTACCATCATGACAGATATGCATAGCTGTATTAAAATAAATGTAAGTTGGGTGTTGGAATTTGAAATAAAATAAATTTCAAATCTGAAAAAAAAGGTAATTGTATTTATTGCCAAAAATTTATTGTGTCAATCGTACAAAGAACTTTTGTCGGAAGAAAAAAAAATTGACGTTAAAATCTGGTATTAAAGCGTATTCCTCACAAAATGAAAATTACATAGAATTATCCTGGTAAAAGTTTTTGCCTTTGAAGTTTAAATAATATATATACCTTAAAATCCGGCGTATAACGCGCATTGGTGTATAAAGCGCACCTATACTTTCAAGCTGTATTTTTTTTTAATTTTTAGGTGTATTCACCGTATAACGCACATCCCCTTTTCTACTAAGGCATCTGAAATGTTGGTTTACAATGGTATTATGTTTTGAAGTCATTTATTTGAGACATTATGCTAGACTTTTCAAAAATATAGTACACTTCTAAAACTACAACTCTTTCAGTTCATAAGGCATGCTATTTCTTTTAAATAAACAGTATTCCGATGTGGGTAGAAGTAATTTTTTTTATTTCCATCTATTTTGTTATTTCTGAAGCAATCGTTTTTATACCCGGTGTATAACGCGCACCCTTAAGTTTTGATCTTATTTTTTGTGTTAAAAGTGCGCTTTATACGCCGGATTTTACGGTATATATATATATATATATATATATGACAGGCCCCAGGCCTGCTGGTAAAATGAAGAGGGCATCATCTCAATAAGAACGTCTTTATTTCGCTTCAATCACATAAAATCCAACATGGCGGCCCTTTGGCGCGCAACCGGGTGGTACAAAAGACAACATATCGGTGAGGAGTCACCAGCTAAGCCTTTTCGAGTATGCGTTCTCCTTCATCAGTGCTCGTTCCACCTTTAAATAGGCTTATTTACCCGCAAATCCTTACGCGATGGTAAAGAGTTCGCTGTATTTTCCTTTATTAGTTACTTAATTTTGAAGCTAAACTTTTATAACCTCATATATATATATATAAATATATATATATATATATATATATATATATATATATATATATATATATATATATATATATATATATATATTATAAATTTCTTAAATATAAATATATAATATAACTTACTTAAAATTTATCTGAAGAAATTCAATTCCTTTCTATCAATCCAATGCTTTCCAATAAGTATGGAGAAAAATTATAAATAACATTTTTCCTGAGTTAAATGAATTCATTTATCTTAATTAATTGCAAAAAAACCCATCGGAATATAAAATGCGTACCTTATTCTGAGAAAAGAATCTTTTTTTTTAATTTCGAAAGAAAAGGCTACCGTGCACTACTTTAGATAGTTTTTCTATTCCTACGACGAAAATTAATTTTTAGAACGTAAATTAACTTAATTTTAATTAAATGGAAAACTGGGACATTTTTTTATATGCAGATAAAAGATAATGGACTCTTATTCATTGTAAATTCTTATGCGATGAAATCCTTAAAAGCAAAATGCGTTTTACTCTCTAACTCAAATTAGATTTTTTAAAAATATTTCCCACACACACACACAGGTTTATTTCTCTAATTAATGTAATTATAGTAAATGTGCTTTTCAAGAAGAGAATTATATTTTTGAAAAAATATCATTTTTTATTTCATTTTATCATTGTTACAAATGATAACTATTTTCAATTTTACGTAGGTCGTAAGTTTAATTATTATTTATTATAGAAATGTATTTAACCTATTATACTAAATCACGATCTATTAACTATGGTAAATAATAATTAATAAACTTACATAGATTGAAAAATATATCACAATTTATACTGTACAGTTCACTTAATCTTAGCTTTTATAAATTTCGTTGCCATCAAAATGCACAATTATTATTTTAGTAACATTAAAAGAAAATTATATACATATTGAGAAGTTAATTAACATTTCAAGAAAATATTGACACACACACAAATAGACGAATATTTGTTTATATAACATATAAAGATTTTCCATTTTTAGTTTATTAGAAGGATTTTTTTTAATTCTTGATGGTCCTGAATCTTCCATGTTATCACGACATACTTAAATCTTTTATCTGCCCGCATGAATAAAAATACAAATTTAAATGCATCATTAGCTTCCAAAAAAGTCCCGCATCGTCAATTTTTTAGTAAAGATGATGCAATATCAAATCAGCCACCGCATCTATTCCATAGACACACTCAACAATCGTATGAGTAAAACAATTCTAGATATTTCGTTAAAAGGAGTATACATGTTGAAATATTTTTGTATGAATGATTTTGCCAGGTGTATTTTCTTCATGTGTGGATTATTGTAGCTTTTATGTAACGCTTATTTGTGTAGTATAACTACAAGAATGTTTAATAAAGTTGCAGATGCAATCAAAATGCCTCAATTTATATATGACCAAGATAAATTTCACGAAATCTAATATATTTCGTTGTAACACATCATGCATGATGCATTAAAAAGGCATTCCTTTAAATTTAAGTTTCAAATTTTAGTTAAATCGTGGCTAGCGTGTAATTAAATGGCTAATTTTTTTTAAACTAATATACTGTGATGAAAAAGCTATATGAACTGTCTACTTGATTTTTTTTACTCTTAGCCTTCATTTAATTTACGTAAAACTTTTTTTTGTATAAAATATTTATACTGAGGTTATTTATATTCTATATAACGCTCTGTTTATCAACTGCAACAAAACGGATATAGATATCAAAGATGTCCGGAAAAATAATGAGATGTTCTTTTAAAAAAATTATCGAAAACTCAAAAACAAAAAGAATGAATATAAAGGGTGTTTTTTAGAGGTACAGAACTTTAAATTGCAATAAAACAACGATGTATTATTCGATTGATATGAATTTTTTTTATTCGTAAGATAATCTTGTAGCATTACATTTTAAATATGATTTCTGGCATAGGACTGCCACGGCTGGCTCGGATGTAGTCCAATCTGGACGTCCAATTTTCGATGACTTTTTCCAACATTTGTGGACGTATATAAGCAATAACACGGCGAATGTTGTCTTCCAATTGGTCAAGCGTTTGTGGCTTATCCGCGTAGACCAATAACTTTACATAGCCCCACAGAAAATAGTCTAGCGGTGTTAAATCACAAGATCTTGGAAACCAATTCACAGGTCCAAAACGTGAAATTAGGCGGTCATCAAACGTGTCTTTCAATAAATCGATTGTGGCACGAGCTGTGTGACATATCGCGCTGTCTTGTTGGAACCACAGCTCCTGGACATTATGATTGTTCAATTCAGGAATGAGAAAGTTAGTAATCATAGCTCTATACAGATCACCATTGACTGTAACGTCGTGGCCTTCATCGTTTTTGAAGAAGTACGGACTAATGATTCCACCAGCTCATAAAGCGCACCAAACAGTGAGTTTTTCTGGATGTAACGGTGTTTCGACATACACTTGTGGATTAGCTTCACTCCAAATACGGCAGTTTTGTTTGTTGACGTAGCCATTCAAACAGAAGTGCGCTTCATCACTAAACAAAATTCGCTTATGAAAATCGGAAACAACGGAAATCTCGCTTTGGGCCCATTCGACGAATCTACGCCTTGCTTGATCATATTTAAAATGTAATGCCACAAGATTATCTTTCGAATAAAAAAAATTCATGTCAATCGAATAAGACATTGTTGTTTTATTGCAATTTAAAGCTCTATACCTCTAAAAAACACCCTTTATTAGTAGAAGAATTACGAGTAAGTGAAACAAGAAAGGAAGATTGAGCTCATTAAGTAATAATGCGATTTCAGGTTGAAACCCGCATTTCTGATTTAAGGTGAGTTTTTTTTATTTCGAATGGCCTGCGGATTGATGTTTTACCATATCATACCTAGTATATTCCCCGGAAGCTTCTATATCTTTTAGTGCGGCACCATATGTGTGGACACCAATCGCCGCAAGTAGCTTTGATGCCTAGTTTCCTCCCCAGAGGGAGGAACGTAAGATCTGATGATGCAACCCTGTATTAGGATTTAATTTTGCCGAGAGCACCCAAGCCAAACAAACACTCAAAGCTTCTTTTACTTGGCGAATAATCATACGACATGGCCACTGTCGATTTTCTGCATGGTGAAAATCCACCGACTTGGGCCGGGGTCTACCTTACGAACTTGGGTGCGGAAGACCAGAGACAAACCAACCACGCCACCTAGTCTTCTCTTATTTAAGTGCTGTTCATAAATTCCATCTATTTGACCATATAGGCCAGGGATGGCGAACCATTGGCACGCGTGCCATTGATGGCACTCGACACAATATTTTGGGCACTCCAGCGATCAAAATAGTTTGCATTTTATTTCAAAATAACAAAGTTCACTATGAAGTATTACGTACAAATGCGAGTGATCGGTCATGGGGCAGCGGGGAGCGCACTCGTTTGTTATTATCTTGCCTTAGTTATGTCGTGGACTGCAATTGCTAAGTTTGTCTACGCATATCATAGTCGATTTCATTGACACGACTGTATTTTAAAGTTTACTTGTATTATATTTATGATTTTAAGTGTTTTTTTAACATGGCTAGTTCAGTGAAAAAATAATAAAAAAAGTGCAAGGTAGTAAGTGTAACAGACAATTTCAAATTTGGTGAATCTAGAAATATGGCATTATTAATAAAGGTGACAAAAAGGTGTGTGTTTTATGTTCTGGAATGCTGGTATATAGAACATCGTCTGTAAAATGGCATTTCGAAACACATTGCAAATCCATGTCAAAAAAAGTGAACCACATCAAAAGTAATTAATTGCTTAAAAACCGATTGGCAGATGACTCCTTTTGAGCATGCATTCTACTGAAAGTAATATCTTGCAATCCTAATACAAGTTATTTGTCATCCACATACACATAATCTACATCAACGAAAGTCACATTAATGTTACTTTAATTTGAATTACGCGTATAACTAAAACATTTACAATTATACAGTGCAAAAGGAATTTTTTCGTAGTAAATAAAGAATTTTATGTTCTTAGTATTTATTATTTTCCCAATAATCACAAGTCAAAATTATTTGACGGCACGTATGTACCTCATTCAACACTTCTTTAGCAAAAATGGCACGTAAATCCATAAGGGTTTCCCACCCCTGATATAGGCTATGGAAATAACCAAATAACGAATGAGTATAATAAATAAAATGTTTAATGATAAATCTACTGAATTAAGGTTTTAAAAAAGAGAAAATATTACTGAAGCATAAAAATATACAAATAAATAGACTTCAACGGAATGAAAACCATACCATGCGGGCAATGCATCCATCATCTAATCGAAGTGAAGAATTTAAATACATAGAAATCCACAGATCATCATTATCATACATTGAAAAACATATGTGAAGTGATTCAACATGCTTGGTTAGTTATTCATTGGTTGCGTAAAATGTTTAAAATTGTTTTTGGATAAAATTATTCAGAATGCACGTTAGAATATGAAAACTGTAAGAAAATAATCGCAATTTTCACAGCTAGACCACTAAGAAGTTGACTTAACGTGTCTATTGTTTTATGGTGATTGCGGTAATGAAATCAATGTTTATAAAGAAAATGTGTATATGTATTAAGTAATTCAGTGGCTAATCATTTTCCGGGGAAAAACAGAAAAAAATTCTTAATACTACTGCATTTACCTATTTTATGTGTGTTTGTATTATTATTTCTTAATAAAAAAATCATTGCAATATTTTCATAATTAATTGCAGGCAACAATAGTCCTTACAGTAAATTTAAAAACATTTAATTATAAATATTAATAATTTTCTTATCAATTATCTGTAAATCTGAATCCAAAAATTCTACTTTGAATATTTATTAATCTTTAATAAATTGAAATATTCAGGCACAAACATTTTTTTTTAAAAAAAATCCCTGCTCTTATCAAAAATAAACAAATCATCTTATACGAAATTAAAGTAAATAAGTTCTATTATCAGCATAATCAGTAAAAAAAAGGTATAAAGAAAATAAAAATGCATGTAGAGAGTGGCTAAGTAGTTGCTGATAAAATTACTCTAATGCAAACATCCTTTTCTTACACACATTTTGATTGCAAACATTGAAAAATGTTCTTTAAATACAAATTTATAAAGATTAGTATTTGTTTTTAGTTTTATTGCGTTCTTTAAATGATATTTTTGCATGTAAGTATAAAAATTCTAATTACATGACAGTTACATTTATGGAATTCAAAATAGAGGTTTTTGAAATCCAAAATTGTATGGAGAAAAGTTTTTCGACCCTTATGATTTTAATAATATATTTCTAAACTACTTTTAAGTTCATTTGTTTGTTGAAAAATATCAGTGGAAGTTTGAATAAAATCTATTGACAATCTTAAGCAATTCAAGCCATTTTTCAACTTTGGTAACATATGTATTGTAGTAATGCTACAGAACTTAGTCAAATTGTGGCTCTAAAAATTTGTACGAGTGAAAATATTAAATATATCTATGAATTAAATACTTAATTTGTCACTTGGAACAAAGATGATTATCAGTTTTTCTAATACTGTACTTGCCTCTTCGGAAAGCGCCATTATGGAAAATATATTTGCTCAGCGTTTTACTATACTAGTATTTAAACATATGAGCACAATTTTCAGAAACCTTATCAATATATATTGTCTAAGATCTTTCTGAAAATTCCTAATGTAAATGTGGCCCTCTAACTAGTGAGACCCTTTAACTAACTTCGATTGTACTAAGAGAATATATTTCATCCAGCTTTAAAGAAATATTTTCTAAGTATGTAATTAATTGCATTTTTTTTCTATATTAGAAAAATATTTAGATTTCATTAAGTAGAAAAATGTATAATCACGATATATTCATTTTTAAAAACTTCCAGATCATGCATAAAATATCAATTATTCTATTCAAATATATATTTTTGTATAAAATTAATACTCTTATATTTTTAATTTACTTTTGCTGTTATGAATTAGATATTTTAATAAAACTATACATTTCCTTAACGAAATATTTTTTCAGTTTGCTGAATTTTCACAAACTGCAGCCATTTTTTCATTAATAATTCAATTGAAAGGAAGAAGCTCTGATAACTGCATATACATTACAAAGATATTCAATATATACAGAAAGTTTATTTAAGTATTTTAAAAATGTTTGATAAATTCCTAAATTTATATAAGCCGAAGTAATAGTTTTCTAAATGTGCTCTTTTGAGAAAACTTTTGAAACTTTTCACACTTCGTGAAAAGCCTTTGAAACAAGTTATGCAATTTAAGTTGAAAGAACTTCATCTTTGAAACTATCATATTTGTTATTCAAGATGAAATTTTTCGCATCGCTTAAGCAGTATTTGTTTCATTGATTCTGGTCGATTAAGACTGTAAAACTTCCCCTAGCCGTTTTTAATGAATCAGCATCATTTGAAGGATATTGTTGTATTTATTCTATTGTATTGTAAGTTGTTATAGCAAAATTAAATTATTTTAAGTCTTTCTATTAATATATTTTGCAAATATTTCATAAGTTTTAATGAATGTAAGCGGATAAAAACTGAAACTTTTCCAAGCACTTATTACCTGACCGTTATAAATGCTTTTCTAATAATAGTTTTAATATATATTATAAATGCTTCAGAGTTCTAATAATAGTTTTATTTCATACTATTATATATAATATATATCTTATAAATATTTGTTGTTGAAGAAAATATGTAATATGTATCGCAAAACATAAAATATATAAACTATATATATATATATATATATATATATATATATATATATATATATATATCCTAATACTTGGTGGTGTAACTTTAATAGTGGTATTACAAAACTTTTAATGAGAAATTTCCTAGTTAGTTTAAATGATTTTTTTTGATACATATTACATATTTTCTTCAACAACAAACACAATTTATAAGATTATATATTGTATATAATATTATGAAATACAAGTTACGATTGCAATAGGTAAGCATAACACTAGATTGCCCAAGGAAGTCATTTTGACTGCTTTTTAACTGTTCATATATTATGCCTCATCCGCATTTTACGAGTATCATTATGATATATGTAGTCAAATAATCTTAGTTGCGACCCCGTGACCGGTATTGCTTTTAACGAATCGTGGATTCAAGATCCGATGACAATGAAATATGTAGAAGTTAGATTTCCCATTATATCTATGTCGAGCCTTCGTGTAGCTTCGAAAAGCAACGTTAATATAAGGAAGCAATCACACCTTACAATAAGTATTATCCTTAACAATAAACAAAAGTAACCGAATACTTTCGGAACCATGATTTTGAGAAAGTATATAAATTAATATGTTTTAATATGTAGTGTCACTTAAAATAGAATGCATATGTATATATATATATATATGTACATAGTTATGTAGTTTTTTTGTGCTTGGCGTTAGTATGCTATTAGAATCGGATTACATCGGGTAAGAATTTAGTTTTTTCGCACATTTTCATTACTTTTACTTTTGGTCATAATAATTATTAACCACTATTGCAATTATTTATGTTTATACATATTTATGTTTGTCTATTTCATCCGGAATACAAACATATTTATGTTTGTCTATTTCCACGTAGCCATTCAACCAGAAGTGCGCTTCATCGCTAAACAAAATTCGCTTATGAAAATCGGGAACAACGGCAATGGAACGGGCATTGTGTGGGCGGGCATTATCCTGCTGAAAAATAGCGTTGGGCATCCCTGAAGGTAAGGGATTTCCACCGGGCGCAGCACATTCTGCACGTAGCGTTGGGCATTTAAAGTGCCCTGAATACGCACTAGAGGTGACGTGCTATCAGACACAATAGCGCCCCAAACCATGATGCCGCGTTGTCGAGCGGTAGGGCGCTCCACAGTTACTGCCGGATTAAACCTTTCTCCACGGCGACGCCACACTCGTATGCGCAGACTATCATTGAAAAAACAGAAGCGTGACTCATCTGAGAACACGACGTTCCGCAATTCGGTCATCCAAATCACTCTAGCCCGGCACCATTCAATGAGTGCATGTCTACGCTGTGGAGTCAATGCTAGTTTTCTGAGCGGACGCCGTGAGTGCAGGCCACTTTCTACCAATCGACGGGAAAATTGTTCTGGTCGATATTGAACATCCAGAGTGTCTTGTACATGCTGAAGAATGGAGGGAGACGTGGCTTGCGGGGATGCCACTGCTTGGAGGCGGTTGCGCCGATCCTCGAGTGCTGACGTCACTCTGACTGCGCCTGGACACCTCGAACGTGCCACATTTCCCTGCGCCAACCATCTTCGCCACAGGCGATGCACCGTGGACACATCTCGGTTGGTATCAGCTGCGATTTGACGAAAAAACCAACCTTCCATTTCAGCCCAATCACCATACCCCTCGTAAAGTCGTCTGTATGCTGGAAATGCCTCCGTTGACGGCAGCCTGGCATTCTGCGCTATACACGTTTCTTGTGACACATGACAAAAATTTTTACAATTACTTTCTGCTGAGAAATCACGGAACGAAGTTGGCATTCGCCCACTTCTTTTCCCTTTTATCATTCGCCACGTGTGCAGTAGAGCATTTAACACCATTAGCATAACTCAGTGACATCAGTCTACCCTGAAATTTGCATAAATTTCTGACCACTCCTTCTTGGTGTTGCAATTTCACTGTAGAGCAGTATATATATATATAATTATTTTAATACCGATTCAAGAGCTGTTCTGTTAGCTACTGTTTTTGATAATAATCCGATCACACAGGTCATATTTGATTGTAATCAAGATCTTAAAAACCTGGCAACACTTGTGAAACTGTTGTCCTCCAGTGGGTTCCTGCCTACGGTGGAGTTCCAGGTAGCGAAAAAGCTGACTTCTGGATAGAAAGGGTGTTCTTGTCTTATGTTCTTCAATGCCATTTAAAAGCTTATTAAAGGATCAATCAAAGCCCGTACTCAGGAAGACATCTACAACAGTGTTTGCCACAACTCTTGAAGGAATGCTATCCTAAATTCGCGTAATGGCCCAAGGCGTAGTGTGATCGGATTTTCACCTTTCCATCAGACTATACTGCCTACGAAACCATCTATGTAGACTCAAAGCTGTTCCTTCTCCGAAATATGCACTTTTTGCAACTCTGAAAAGGTCATGGACATGATTCATCTATACTGTCCTGCTCTGCACAAGAAGTTTCTTGACCTGCGTTACTTCGAGGCTAGAGATATGTTAGATAAATGAACTCTATATTTCAGCTTTTTTTTATTCTGTTTTATTTTCTTTAAACTTATTTTCTGCTGTAACTGTTCATAATCTGCCATTAGAATTTAAAAAAAGATAATTGTTTTAATAATATTATAATGTAAAATTTTTTAATGCAACTTTTTGGCAAAAAGGGAAGAAATAATAATATATTTTCAATATATTCTTCTTTTACAAAAATGCTTCGATAGTAAAAAATATTTTGCCTAAATATAGCTAAAATTTCACTACATAGCCAGTATTAAGAAGTTTGAAGTCTTTATTTTATGTGCTTGTGTGTGTGTGTTCACAGTTATTTTCAATCGAAATAATATAACTGGTGTTTTCTACTAATACTTTTCGACTCTTATAAATCAAAATAGTAATTAATCCACTTCAAAAATATGTACTTCAAACTTTATAATTCAGACACTCTCATTATTAAAAATATTTATACCAAATATAATATATATATATATATATATCTTTATATATAAAAATCTTCTGTGCGTGGGTTTGTCACTAAACTCCTAAACGGCTGGACCGATTTCGATGAAATTCTTTGTGTGGGTTTAAATAAATTTGAAAATGGTTTAAATTCACAATTTAGTCCTATATCGCAATTAGTTAAAATATATTAATTAAAAACATTCAAAAAATACAACTCAACATTCATCTGCATTGTTGTAGCAACGCTATTATTATAAACAAGTAATATAAAAAATTTTTAAATCAATTTCTACTTAGATCAACCAAGAAAAAATTTATTTTAGCTACTTTTTATTAAATAGTTGAAATTAATATAAATATGTATGTACATATGACAGAATCACAACATTAAGTCGTAATTAATTTGTATTAATTATTATCAAAGTATCGTATTTTCATCCAAAACAATCGTGTACATAAAATTTCAATTTCAGCTGAATGCTTTAACACATGAGAAAAAACCCTTTTCAAATTTTGACGAAAGTCGCCAACGTGGCTGTATTTGTAATTTTTTAAATAATTAGTTTTAATCAATTAATTTTTATTATATATAATTAAATTATTGTATTGTCATCCAAAATAATCATGCACATTACATTTCAGCTCAATTGAGCGTTTTAAAATGTATTTTACTAACGATTGAAAATTCCACCAAGATAAATAAATAAATAAACAAACAAACAAACAAATAAAATATGTATAGAGATCATGAGATAATAGTAGGAATTGAAAAAGACCAAAGTTGGAGTCAAAAATTTATTTTCAGCCAAACTGGCCAAACCCGGTCTTTATTGTTACGAAAATGTAGACGTGATTCACGCTTTTTAGCGTTTTTAATTAATATCTATTCAAATGATCTTTATATATTTAATTCTTCTGTGCGTGTGTGTGTATGTAACTGAACTCCTCCTAAACGGCTGGACCGATTTTGATGAAAGTTTTTTTCTGTTCCAGTGGAATCGAGAATAGTTTAGATTTATAATTCGGCTTAGAAATGTTTATTTAATTATTATTTTTATTTATAAATTGCTGATCTTGGAATGTTTACATTGGATCCGGCAGACTGCGCTACGATCTTAGGATCGAATATTCAAAAATCTTTTATTGTAATTCAAGTTGGTCCCGACAGTTGGTGCTGTGATCATTTCAGGAAAATATTTTGTCACTTTGTGTTATTATTTTGTTGAAATAAATCGTATGTTAACTAAATTATTACATTCAGATGTAATTAGTGTTTGAAATTTTACTCAATTTTACTCAAATTTTATTCAAAACGTTCCAGATTGTTAAAGTTTATTCATAAAAATTTGGAATTTTTGAATTTAAGATGTGTGTACAGGACAACGCCTGTCGGGTCCTCTAGTGTATATATATAAGTCATTTGAGTTATCAAAGTTTGAAAATAATAACACTTCTGAAATAAAAGTTTTTTTGAAAAAGATTGTCTCAGATAAAATAGCTTATAATTCCATTTTTATGCTTCATAACTACAAAAAAGCAACTTTAGAAAAGCAAAATTTAAAATATTTTAATTGGTATGTCTAATTAAAATTTTTATCCTTTCTCTAAAACTCACATATTTAACGTATTTGGAAGCAAAGTTATTTTGTTGTAATTAGATAATAAAAGAACTTACTGAATCTGCTTTTTGATATGAAATTATTATGTTAAGGAAAGCTTTTATATAGCAGTAATTATAAATAAATTACATTTCAAGTAATTACCATTTTTCTTAAATGAAAGAGCTTTAAGTTATTCAAGCTCATATTGTATGTAACTTTCATTTGCAAATACATTTAATGTCATAGACGTATTTTTGAAAATTGTATTCTAATCAAGTGAATCTATAGTGGAAACTCAGAACTAAAAATTTGATTTCCATAAAGAAAGTCATTTATTTTCTTTATAGGAGGGAAAATAAAGTTTAAGAGATACAATTGTAAATGTTCATGTATGCTTAATAAAGTTATTCATATTTTCTCGTATTCAGGAGTTTTAAAATTTAAATTTATTTTGCATCAAAAAAATTTTACTGGTGTCATATAACCATATAAAAATTCAAAACTGTCTATCCATCTAAGCTTAAATTATGTGAAAGTGATGTATATTAGAAGAAAAACATATCTAATCATTTTCTGGAAAAATAGAAACACGTATAATAAAGAAACTGTTAAATTCTCAAAAGGTATTTCTGAAAACAAAGGCATTTAAGTATGTTGGAAATCATTAGTCCATAACTAAATTTTGCGAAACAGTTATATTATATTTCTTTATTTCTCATGCATTATTTCGAAATATTATGAAAATCAAATTTAAATTCGAATTAAATTTATATATGAAATTATAAATTTTATACTATTATAATGGATAATGCGTTCTTATTAATGGAATTTCCCCATAATTATAAGTTATATTCGCACATATTCAAAATCTATATGCGAAAATATTTTATAACTTAATGAACGTTTGAATCTATGACTCTATCCCTAGATACTTTTTGTTCGCAAGAACTTATTTTAGATTCTTGCAATATCCTTACATTGTTTATAAAGTTGTAAAATAATTTATTATTTAAACGATAACCAAGCACATATTTTATTTCAAAAAATTTCAATTTTTACATAACTCTACTACATTTTTACTTTAAAGTTATTTGATGGTATTGTGGCATTGAATCAATTTTTAAATCATCGAAAATATCCGTGTATTCCATTTAATGGATTATGTGTTGGGGGTTGTTAATCACTAGGGGTTGACCTAGTGATTAGAGCATCTGGCTCCAGACTGGAAGGTCTGGGTTCGATGCCCGATGGCACCAAATACCCTTCGAGTACACACGGAGTACGTGAACGTTAAATCAGTGGGTTCGAAAGTATTGTGGGGGGTCGCCGAAGCAACCGCGATGGCAGGGGACTGGAGAATATTTCCCTTCCCTCCAGTTCCATGCCTAAATTGTGGAGGTGGAGATGGGTGGTGTCGCCATCTGTTGTAAAGAAGTCCAAACTTTCTCAGGCTTGGTGACAACTTTCATTCCTTCCATTCGGGAAAGACACAACAACAACAACAATACACTGTACGTTGCAAAAAATTGCACTAAGTAATAATGATTTATACAGAGGAATTTGCACTGCCAGACTGACAAACATGCAGGGTGCTTAAGGGGTACAAAGACTACTGGGAATAACATAAGAATAAAGAGTTCCACATGCCATAGATGCGAACTATGGTACAAAGAAGAAGAGAAAAGGAACAAAAACAGTAACATACTAATGATATAGAAAACTCTTTTTTTAACGTTTTTACTACAACATGTGTTCAAAATTACGATAAGAAGTCTGGTAAGTGTGACAGCTACGCTGCATGGAATTCCTGACTTTCAGGAAGATTCCTCTAGGAAGTCTTGCGGTAGATGCCGCTGAGAAAGGGAGGTTTCGTGAAAACCGATCCTGCTGGAAGTCGTCATTTGCAGTCCGCTTCCCGATGAATTGGTATTTAAACGAGGAATTAACCCACATGCTGATAGTGTATGAATAGGCGAATCGTAATGGTTACACCTCTCAATGGTTGTACCGTAAATGTTATCCGAACGGGCGTGTTCCACGTCACATGACGTTCGCAAATGGGAACAGAAGGTTACGTGAGACTGGATTTCTTTTCTTTTAGTGTAAAATGCACTAATACCTTCAATTGAAAATATCATCGCTCAAATAACCGTAGCTGTCGGGAAGGGGGGAGAGGGTTACGTAAAATACCGGGGATCTTCCAAGAATTCCTTGCAGCGCCACTATCAAGCCTACCAGATGACTTCTCGTAGCTATTTCGATTACCCGTTGTAGTACAACTTTTCAATCAAATATTATGTTCCATTAATATGTTGGTATTTTTATAATCTCTTTCCTTCTTTGCACCATCCGATTTCGGCATTTGCAATCCTGCATTCCTGTGTGATTCAGAGTCTCCTTTGTTACTCCTACATAACCTGTAAGTTTGTCGGTCTGGTAGTGATTCTCTTTCTCTCTTTATATATATTTGTGTTTTATATAACATATTAAATCGTATTTATCAAATTAAAATTATTAGTTAACATAGATGATATACCTTGCGAACCTGTTCATTGCAGATATATAATAAAATACTACAGCATTAAGAAATTAATTCATGTTTTTCTTTCTAAAACTTAAATAATTTACCGTTTAACTGATAAATAATGAACTTTTCATTTGCATTATGCAAGCATTCAGTGTTTTAAATTTTGAACTGAATTTGGAGTTTAATTTAATTGACATCAAACTAATGAAAAATTTCCTTGGTTCACAAATTTTCTATTCTCCATAGGCAAAGTTTTTAATTAAAAAAAATTATAGTGTAAAAGTAATCCTTTCACACTTAAAAACATCTAATACAACATAAAAAATTTTAATTTATAGAGTATTGATTGATTGATGTATGTACATTTTATATAATACACAGATGGTTAAATTCTTTTTAATTTATTTTATATTTTGATTCATAAAAAGTAGTTCCAAACTCAAATTAAATTTGAGTACAGAATTAAAAATTAAATAAGCTTGGTTAAATATTCTCTTAACATTAATATGAAACTGCTGCAACAAAATACATTAAACTTGTGTTTCTAAGAACTTTTAAATATTCACTCTTTCTTTATTCTGAAACTCATTACTGTTCTTCTAACATTAGGGTATAATTATTTCTCAGAATTTTTTGAAATGCAATGTTATGGCTCATTAAGAAAACGGTACAATTATGGTGTTTAAACTTGATTATCTTTAAAGAATTTATCGAATGCAACTACCAATTAAATATCTTACGGATATTACTTTTTTGAAAAAGTAGATTTTTTTTCCACTTACAAATCATTTGAGAAAAGGTCGATTTTGCAAACGAAACAATTATATTTTTATATTTTTTTCTATTGACAAAGTAGAAACAATTGTATAAAAATATTTATGATTTTATTTTCTTTAAGACTTGGTTTAACAATCAATTATTCATTAAAGTAACTCTGTTTTGAAGTAAATGTTATCGTAGATAAACGAATACATTATTATTTTCAGAAATATTAAAATTCTTGCTTTATGCATTTGTAAGTTTTTACAATCAACTTGTAATACACTTTAAAAGCTTTGCATTTAAAGTAATTAAAAACGTATTAAATCATGTATTTATAAACTATTAGATTAAAAATTCATGTTTTTAATGTCATGATAATTCATAATTTTGTTTCAAATATGAATTAACTTTAATTTAAAGGATTGGAAACTATATATTTTTCAAGAAATATTAAATTTTTAGATAAAATAGTATAAATAATATGAATTACATTTTAAAGGGAAAAATTAAATAGAATAAAATATTTATTTAAGATAACATAATTTATGTATGCCATTTCAAAATAAAATATCAGATAGCACTAAATATGAATTTTTATTTTAATGTTGTACTTCATTCAATTTAATTTTTTATGACGAGATACTTAGGAAAAAATGATTATATGTTTCGCAATTGTCTTACAAAAACATTATTCAAATACTAAATTCGTTAAAAAAACTACTATTTCTTTTGTATTTATTATAAGAATATTCATAAAATTTCTGTTTCTTTCAGGTGTCCTTTGAAAACAGTTTATCAAGAATATTAAAATTGTTTGTTTATTTTATTATATTTTTAAATATTTTCTCATTAAATTTGTATTTTCCTTTTTTTTTTATCTTTCCATTACATACATATTGAAGTTTGCAATTACGGCATTTTCCCCTATTGGGAGTTTCCCTCCCTTTCAATATGGATATATTTTCTTATATTTAATTTCCAAAACTAAATTCTTTTAATATGCTTCTAATATTTGTAGCTCGAATACTTTTGGTAATATTCAGTATTTTATCTGAAATTGTTTTTGAAAATAATACATTACCTTTCAAAAATAATTTTTACTAGTGTTATTACTGAAGTAAAAATAGTTATGAAGTATCTGTCATTAAGATCACATCATTTTCAGACTTATTTACCTTTTGTAATGTTTTGGTTGCTTGTCAATTTTTTGAATTGTAAAATATATATTTTCACTAATTTTCTTACTTCCATAAAGCATTTAATAATACGCCGTTTTTTTCCACATGTTACTGAGGGCTTTTACGTTCAGGGAAAGTGTAATAAAACGTATTTTGATTGTAAAAGTTCAATTTTTTTGAGAATAATTTTTAACTTACGAAAAATATTTTTATCGCAAAATTGAAGAGGAAATTTCTTTATTTACAACTCAAAGGGAAGTGGCATTGTACGTACGGTATCTATTTGCTTCATGCAAATTAAATTTAAAAGTCAGGGATAATTGACTTTTTTATTCAAATCAATAATAATCAATAATAATGCTTTGTTAAATTAGGAAAAAATTACTTTAGCAAAGCTTAAGATATTATCTCGTTTTGTTAATTTTCTTTTATTTCGTATATGTTGCGTTACTTTTCATGTACAGACAAAAATAAATGAACGAAAATGCATTACCCTTCCAGCATGAAGTGCAATTTTAAATATTGCATACTGGGTTTCTAAAGACCATTTGGATTGGAACTTTAACGTGTCATTGGATGAAGATTCTTGGTGCGATTTCTGTAAATGTAATGAACTGCTTGTTGCGTAATGGTAAAGAATACTATTTCATTTTACTTGAGTTGTACTTGTTTTTTTCCCAATCAAACCTTTGAGAAGATGCAAAAAATATTATTTTCTGTATCTCTTCAAAACAGTTTACCACCATCAATTCACAATCCGTTAGATTCATTCATTACTCCTCTTCACAAAAAATAAGTACAAATAATAAATTAAATATAATTCCTTTGAAAAATTTACCTTTCTGAATTAAAGTATGGACCGTTACTTATTTCAAATATGCTTTACATTTTGTCTATTGAGAAAGAATGATAATTTTAAGCATTAGAGCATCGACTCAATGTTTGTTTTAATTACATCTGACGCAGTATAATGGTAAGTCAAGATTTTCAAGGAGATAAAAATATATAAAGCAATAATTTCTTGTCTTTAATTTTTTGAAAAGATTATTTTTGTAACCTGTGGAAGCACGTTATTGTTTCTGTCGTTTAATACTTGTGAGAAGAAACGAATTATTTCATTTCATATACACAGCTATCGTCTTTTTACAGCATTATTTAGAAATTAATGTAAAACCAACTATCGTAAGCTTTTCAGACGCTAAATTTCTTTAGGCAGATTTGAAGTTTTTGTGATCTGAAGGTATCCCCGCGTGATCTTTCGAATTTTCCATGTGATGCTTCATGTCTTTGTTTCAGTGTTTCTCAAACTGTGGAGCGCGCCTCTAGGGGGGTAATAACTCTACAAAGGGAGCGCGAGTATATCAAAAAAGTCGAAAACAAAAGATTATTTAAAAAATATAATTTTTTGGAAGGAAGCAAAACAAAATAAATAAATTCTGTCATCATAAAATACATATTTACACTGATATAATACACTTATAAAAGTATCATTACTGCACAATGTATTTCATAATTAATTTAACAGTACTAAGTTATGAACAAGTTTAATATTTACCAGTGACCCCATGAAAATGTCATAAAATTATATGCAACATTTAATACTTGTCTTGATAATGTGTATGGTTTATAATTAAAGCCGTATTGTAGCTATGCACCAAAGTATATTATTATTGAATTTAGCACATGTTATTGTATGTAGGGGGGGGGTGCAAATAAAATTATGATTGAAAATTGGGTCAAAAGTATAGAAAGTTTGAGAAGCACTGCTTTATTTACCACGGCTAATGTTCCCGTGGTGTTGCTCTAGTATTTTATTTATACTCACGATAATTTTCTTTGACATACCATCACTATTTTTTTCTTTCATTTATGAATTCGTAAAGTTTTGTATCCAAAAAGATACACCTGGTTTCGTAAATTAACATCAATTTGTTGTAAATTTGGAAACATTTTACTTTTGTGTTAATAAATTAAACAAACAAATAAATAACAGGGTTTAAGCTGCTTAATATTAATAATTAAGTAATTTAAATCGTTCGAGAGATTTTTTTTCTGAATTCGGTAGCCAAGAATCATGATCGTAAACTCGTAGCCAGCATTTTTTAATCAAATGGTAAGTTCGAATCCTAGTGCCACTATAGGTCAATATGTAGAGCGGCTAAAACACGTTAAATATGTCAAGGATCCAAGATAAATTAACGTAAACGTTGGTGTGAAGTAAGATTTTGAAAATTTACATGCCAGATCAGGTGTCATCCTTTTTACTTGACCATGGCTCAAATATGAGATACATCGTTAACAGCCTTAAATACAGAATGGTTGAGCCCACAACAAATCTAAATTTTGTTCGCAAGATCTTGAAAATAATCTCTTTCAAGCAAATAATCGAAAATAGACTATTTCATTTTCCAGGAAATGGTGATTCATATGTATAACGTAGAAATAATAAATATTTATGTCTCCTCCTAGCAGAAAATTGTAAATTCCTAAAATGAAAAACAAGAAGAATCACTAGTTTTAAAACAGCTCAGTTGTACTTTGTGACAAATAATATATATTTTTTTCTTGATTTATTGATATTAAGCATATATCTATATAACAGATACCTGCTGTACAACTTTTCTTTGCGAGTTAATTTGAACTTTATTTTTTGTCTCTTATACTGTATTTTTTTTGTTCGGTAACTGCTTTGCACCTATTACATACCTTTACTTTGAATCATTACATGCATACTTTGAAATCATGTAATTCTGTTCTGAGTATGTTTCGTTAAAACTTGTTTTCCCCTGTGAAATTGAATTTTTGATCAATAAAGATTGAGTGTAAGGCTGATTAAATTTTGGAGTGGTTTGTAGCTCTATGACCTTTAACCCAGTGACTTTCAGCTTTCCACTCAATAGCCCTCACGTAGCTTCAAAAATAATAAATGATTAGTTAATATCCAGAGACCACTTTAAATTAATATGTTCAATATAATGTGTTTATAGAAGATTATATCATATTTAAAAAAAAATGTTTTAACATGTTTTGAATATGAATTCTAAAAGGTACTTTTGACAGCAATATAGGCATTATTATTTTGAATATAGATTGTTTTGTAAAATAAATAAGTTTTTACATATTTTTAACTAAAAATATCAAAGAATATAATAAAAAATACACATTTCCTGCAAAAGAGTGTGAAGATTGTTAATTAATTTGACAGTTTCGAATTTTGACTTGTCTTCTGAATATTGCTCAAATTTATTAGGTCCGTAAACCTTAACAAGACTATGATAACTCGATAGTTTAAGTTACAAGTTTTGTGGCACGCTATACTCAAGTCACCAGTTAGATTACTGATTCTGTCAGTGACTTGTTGTAGGGAATAATGGGGATTGATTGAAATTTAATGGCACAGAATTAACCTCCAAATCCTTACAATGAGTACTAAGGAAGTGATGGAGTGGTATATTATCGCAGGTGTCATTCATTTCACCTGAACATTAAGGCAATTAAAAAAAAATATTCCCATTGTGTATCTTTAGAGCAATATTTATTCAAATTTAACAAATTTTAACCAAAACATTCTATGTAAATTTAATAAATTTTGTACAACCCAATTAGATGTATAGCTTGAGATTCTAGAATAACAAAAGGTCATGGATTCCATTCTAAGCCATTCCCTGCTTTCAACATTCATTTAAATAATACATTTGAAAAATAATTAACATTTTACAGATATTCCTCTACAATATAGTTCAAAATATTAAGGCGAAATATAACTCCAAAGCATACTTCATTTAAATTGAGATTTACTTGTTTAAGTACTTAAATCCTTACTCTGTACATTTTTTCAAACTATCGGGTTTCTAAACCTTTAATTAGCGTTATATATATATACACTCTGTCGCAAAAAAATATATGCACCCAGAAGAAATCAAGCTACAATCACGAAACTCGGCAAGAATGTAGTCTGGTAAGAGATATGCAAATGATTAAAATTTCGAAGCCAATGAGACAAGGCTAAGTGTGCTATGCGCATATTAGTTGCGCAACTGGGAGAGTTTAAAAGCATGAGTACGAGCGCCGTACGGCTATCCAAACGAATCTGATGACTTTGATAGACGATATTGAGACTTAGGATGCCTCTAAGACGTAACCGGCGGCAGTACGAGCAGCTGACGGACTTTGATAGGGGCCGTATAATAGGCCTCAGAGAAGCAGGTTGGTCGAATAGACGTATCGGCCGCCACCTCGGTCGGAGCGATATGGTAGTTGCTCGGTGTTGGCAACAGTGGATCACAGAAGGTAGAGTGTACCGTCGCGGAGGGTCAGGACGTCCCAGGAACACAAATGATCGCGAGGATCGTGCAATCAGAAGAGTGGCCACTTCGGCACCAACAACGTCGCTAGCATCGATTCAACGCCACTTACCTCCTTCCAGACATCCAGTGCCATCAAGAGAAACCATAAGGAGACGACTGACCGAAGTTGGCTTGAGGAGCCGACGTCCGCTAAGACGCTTACCACTGACCCCACATCATAGGCAGTGTCGACTGGATTTTTGCCGACCTCGGGCAACTTGGAGTGTGACAGACTGGAGACGTGTCATCTTCAGTGATGAATCCCGATTCAGTCTCAGTGCTGATGACCACCGCACACGTGTCTGGAGGCGCACCGGCCAGCGGTCCGATCCGCCATTTATTGTCGAGCGGCATACAGCAATTTCACAAGGTGTGACAGTGTGGGGAGCAATTTCTTGGGACACACGATCATCTTTAGTGGTCCTTCAAGGCACTTTGACAGCTCGCAGATACGTGGACGATATTTTAACGCCGATTGTGCTACCCATGCTATCAAGTCGCCCAGGTGCCATTTATCAACAGGATAATGCTCGTCCACATACTGCGCGACTCTTCCAACAATGTCTTCAAGGATATGACGTCCTACCATGGCCTGCCAGGTCACCAGATCTTTCGCCAATAGAGCATGTCTGGACGCGCTGGGAAGGCAACCGCAGCTGTCCCGAGATACAGGAGAATTAACTGCGCAGATGCAAAGACTATGGCAGGATCTTCCACAGGGGGTCATAAGTCATTTAATTGAATCGATGCCACGCCGAATTTCGGCTTGTATAGCTGCCAGAGGTGGCTTTACTACTTACTGATTTTTAACCTTTTTGCAAGCTGTAACCGCTTAATAAAATGATATTTTGTTCTGAATTTTTAATCATTTGTTTATTTTCATATACACTACATGCATACCAAATTTCGTGAATGTAGCTCAATTTCTTCTGGGTGCATATATTTTTTGCGACAGAGTGTATTTTTAGTTTCTAATTAAGCAGAAACACAGTTTTCTTAGTTATCTTTAAAATTCATACATCAAGAGAATATTAGTATATTAGTAAGATACATGATCTCAAACTTATTCAGAATAAAAATAAAAAAACTAAATTTTTTCCAAAATGTTAAGTACAGATAAATGTAATCAATAACAAATTTAGGTGACAGAGTAATAATTAATTTATGCTATTTATATCTGTATTATTTAAACAAGTATGAGTATATATTTAATAGCATTAAAAATATTCTTCTTAACTTTATATGAATAAGAATGTTTTTTTTTGTTTAATGAAGGCTTAATTATTCAGAATCCTATTTTTTAAGCCTAGCAGGTAAATTAAGTTTTTTTACTAATATAAAATAAGCCAGGAAAAAATGAACAAGTTATATTTATATGAAGAACTCTGAATAGTGTATGATGAAGATTCATTTCAGGACTTTGAAACTAAATAGAATGGAAAGATGATGCTACTGATTGTACCTAGATTCATCAATAATGTTTATTCAAAAATTTATCAACTTTTCCACTGAGCAAAAAGAATTTAAAGACGATCATTACATTAAAATAATGTAATGGGAATGAAGTAATTTTAAATATATAGGAAAACAACACATCTTACTTTTTTTCACTATAAATTCCATTCCAAAATTTAAAAATAAACATTACATTTAAAATCCCCTTCCATTAGTGGTATTAATAATCGCAACAATAAGCTTGAATTAAATACACCAAGTATTGATTTTAAAATAAGAAGTATTGAATATACAATTGCATTATTTAATTTAAAGTATTGAAAGAAAATATTTGACTTCTATTTATTTTGTTTAATCTTGAATAGCATCAATATTTTATTTCTATATATTCTTTTAAATAGTACAGTTCATCTGAATTTAGGAAATATATGTTAAAGTATTTTTTACTTATTTTTTTTATTTTATTTTAATTTGAACACTAGGCTTTGCAAATATAAATAATCATTAGACATCATTTAAAAATCATTAGACTTTTTCAATTTTCTTAAACATTTTTTAAACAAATCATCATTAGGTTTCCTTAAAAAATTGCCCCAAAACTTCAATAAAATGTTTACTTTTAACTTGCAGCCAAAAGTAAACCTGAATTGATTAATAGCACTGCCATTTGATTAATTCCTTTCTGAAAGGTCAAATAGTTAATGGAAAAGAGCCTATGTGAAAGAAAAAGCCTTTAAATCAAGATATTTCTGTCCTCTAGAAACCGAAACGTGTCTTTTAAAAACAAAGAAGCATAACCAATCATGAACTAATGGTACTGTCAGTTTCAGGAAGCTGTTTTGGGTATTATGAGCACCTTCGGACAGATTTAAAACGAGTTACCTTATCTAATATTATGAAATTTCCATTATGTAAGAATGGAAAAATGAGAAGTACTTCAAAGTTAAGCTCCAAACATAAACCCTAAATGAATTCTTTCTGAATTACTTTTTCTGTAAGTAAGCGATATGCTTTTAAATTAATGTCTGATAGAAGATGACATATCACAAATATACGCAAAAAGAGCTCTTATTTTATTCCATTTAAATTCTGCTAAGATTTGAATAAACAAATTTAATTAAAATTGTTTTAATTTGTGCTTACTTACAAAATAGGCTAGTTCATTATGCATTTATGTATTTGTGACAATACACATACTGTAGGACCTCTATATATCGAAGTCACTAAATCCAGGAAAAAAGTTCGTTATATGGAAAATTCACTGCATAGAGGCCCAATTTTTTTATATACTTTATATAAATCACATAAACTAAATTTTAAATTCATATACACGATATATTAAAAAAAGTAACTATTCACACTTTTTTAAAGATATTTTTATTAATATATGTTTATTTTATATATCTTACGCATAAAAGAAAGATATAAAGAAAAATTTCAAGGAAAACAAGAAAAAAGAATGTCAAAGAATGCACTGTATTTTCAATAATAGAAAATTTTATGTTAAATATAATGAATTTTAAGGACATTTTATATAATTTAAGGCATACAAGTAATATTAAACATACATTATTTTATAACTAGAACACAGGTTAACTTCACTGAGTGTGAAAGGGGATATCAAAGATGTTTCTAGTGAACTGGACAATGAGGGTTAAAGTTGCACTTCTTCGAAACGTTCAGAACTCTATTTCTCCCGATGAGTTAGAATCTATTAAAACAATTCAAGATTTATGACCACCATAATATATGTTAAATAGAGAATATCTTGAAATGTGTTCAGAAATACTTTAAAAATAGGGAGAAAAAAATTGAATCAAAAAAGAAAACGTTCGTTATACCGAAAATGCACTTCGCTATAAAGAGGCATTTTACGAAGAAAATCGGGAAATGTTCAAGGTTCCAGGAAAAAGTTTACTATATAGAAAATTCGCAATATAGAGGTTGGTCTGTATTTTAATCGGATTTTCAACGCTGTAATATATTATATATATATATATATATATATATATATATATATATATATATATATATATATATATATATATATATTCTTCTAATTAGATTGCGAATATTCTATTGTTTACTATGTCGGGTTCCACGGAATAATTTTACACTCGTTAGCACAATGTCTTACAAAATAAATAGTTTTCTAACGGAAAATGCACCATTTTGCATTTGTGGATAAAAACACCTATAATAAGGAAGAGGAAACAACTTATCAATATATCAACAAATGCGATGTTAAATTCTAAATTTGATCATGAACATCTCCTAAGTCTTATGTTGTGAATTCACACACATGCAAAATGCGCAGTATTTCTCAGATAGCTAGAAAAAAGTTAATAACGTTCAGAGCATTGTGTTTAAAGGAAATATATTTCTTAACTTTTGTGACTACATAAACAAAATAAATTCGTATTATGTAATCTGATTGTTTTTAATCTCAAAAGACCCAAACCTTACTGTATGCGTTAAAAAAATGCAAGCACGTTCCCCAGTTACAAAATAAAATATGTGGGTAAGGGACACTCGAATCACATATTAATGTTATTAATGAGTTAATTACGTAATAAAATCAGATTAGAGTTTTTTTTTATTTATGAATGGAATATTTTTAATTGTCTTTACATAAAGTAACTATAACATTTTGATCTTCTTTAAATATTACTTTGATATATATTTCTCCCAGTATGTTTGTGGAATGGGGCTCTATGAAAACATTTTCTAGTTCTAGGGTTTACGCGAAAACTCGTTTAAGTTTAAGGGGTTCCATGAGTTAGAATTTGGAAAGCCAATGGTCTACTCTATCCAATTGTACTAATCTGTTGTAATTTTTTAAAGGACCTTATTTACATCCACATTTTGGAACCACATCCAGTTACATTTAATTAAATATAACTATTATGCATAGATTTTAAATTAAAAAATACTAATTTAAATGCTTCAGCCTTTTTACTAACATATGTGTATGCTCACTACTTTTTACTTATTGTACTATGAGGCATATTTACCTTTAGGTTTATAACAATCCGTTATTCCTTAGTAAATTATCATCTTATACTTAATCCTTTAAGTTTTAAAAGGACTTTAAAATTTGTATTCTCATACATAAACTTAAGATCCACGAAAAAAATGAATAAAAGTTACTTAAACTTTTCTGAAATTACATTTCTCTCGCATTTGACGAATGGATTGCTTTCGATCCGTGTAAGACTGAATAATTTTCCGACAATAAGCTCTAGAAAACTTCATATTCATATTCAGTTCCCTTTTCTTTTATTTTTCTTCATAGATTTCCAAACTATCGATGTTACTGCACTGTCAGACAGATAAAAACCTCCAATATGAGCAGAGAGAAAGGAGTGAAGATAAAATCCCAGTTCGTACATTTCTTGTATCGACTATTACTTTAGAGACCCCGCGTCACCATTTTTATTGCATTTTATACATTCATAAAAGTCCTTTGTTCCAGAAAAACTTAATGGGGTAGGGAAACCCGTCGACTTGGGAAATTAAACGAGACTTCAAGATGCGAATTTTCCTTCTGCTGAGAGTGTCAAACCGAAGGATAAAAAAAAAGAGAAGGAAAAAAAATCCTATGTAAGGTTTGAAAGAAAGAAATTTCCGAGACGCTAATGGATGCTGGATGTAGAAAAAAATAGTTCGGAAAAAGTATTCAAGATCGTTGAAAGAAATAAAGGTGAAGAATGAAGAAACTATTTTTTCCTTGTTCTTTCTTTTCTCGTTAAAAGTACATTCCAGATGTTACAATGATGTGTTCTTCAATCTTTTTTTTCCGTTTGCACCTCTTTATAACCTTTTGCGAGTTTGCAGGTGATTTTTTCTCCATTAGCTCTGTAACACAACTATTTTCCTATTCCGATGCATTAAATGTATTTGTAAGCATATGTTAGCTGTAAGTAGCATGGCAAATAAACAAAAAGAAGTAGTCGTTAATCAAACCACTTCAAATTAAGCAATTGTAATGGACACCTGCTTCAATTTGCTGTCTTTTGTGAAAGACAAGGAAATAGAGAGAGTGAGAAGACCATTCTTAATTTTCTCTTCATCATTCTTTTCGAGGTATTTAAAGTATTTAGTCATTATGCTTTAAAAAGAGGGAGTGAAAACTGTATCATAAGCAATTAAAATTGTGATGGCTTATTCTAGGCTTAAAACTTGTTTTTGAATTTAACACCCTTTGAATAACGCATTTTACTAAGATTTAGTTCTCAAAGAAAACCTTCTTATTTTTCTCTTCAATTTCTCAAAACGAATAAAGTAAATAAGTTAATAATAAAAAAAAGATTTTGCTTTACCTTATTTCCTTAAATTTTCTTGAAAAAAAATAAAATGCTTTTTTTTTTCATCTGTATTTTGTATAATCATTTCATGTTATTGAATCGATTACAGTATTATAGAAAATTGAACACTTCAATATTATAAAATAATCCTTATTCAGTACTTAATTATTTGTTTAAAAACATGATGATTCTCTGTAACATATTTTTATCAAATATTTTCTTGACATTAGTAAATATTTGAGTTTAAGTGATTGTGAGATACCTTAAAAACTTCTAATGGTATATTAATTTAAATTTAAATGTTTATTGAGAATATTTTTGAAAATCAGAGTATAAACATGAGCACTCATAAATTAAACATCAATAACTAATCAGAATTCTTTTAGAAAAATTATGCATTTTTATAATATAATTATAACTAAAAATAAGGAAATATTTTAAATATAACTAAGGAGCTCAATTAAATATGCCAGTCTGTAGATTAATAAGCTAGAAACATTAATAAATACATATACACGTTAGCATAGCTTTCTCCTTTAAAATATATTTCTTATGAAGTTTTCCAATACCTTTTTTTAAGAAAATAAATAAAATTCAGAATATGAATTAGATTTTTCTAGCATGAACGTGTATTCAATTATCATAAAAAAAGTTGTATAAGTAAAGCATTTAAAAATTATTTTAATTGTTTAAATTTCATGTTTTAATGGTTATTTACTTGATGACTTTTACTTATTTTGAGTTTTTTGTAATTAAAATAATTATAAGTGTTAAGCACTTATTACGTTAAAAAGAAACATTTGAACACATTTAATCAAATATAATAATTAACAAAGAAAGCATTAGCAAAAAATGAAACAAAAACAATAATAACAAATACTCTATATAATTTTTCTTACATATCAAAACAAGCAAGTTTAAATTGCTTTCCGTAAAATTAATTTGGTATGCAGTCATAAATATTATAAAAATTCAAAACATATTTAGCATTTTATCAAACATATAAAATTATTTATCATTTTATATAAAGGATAAATAATAATCTTCCATCCCTTCAAAAAAATCATGTATTGAAAAATTATATATTTATGTCCCACTTTTTTCCCACATATATAATTCTTAAAAAATAATATTCAATTCAGTATAGATAGCGCTTAAGACCTTCTTTTGAAACAAATGTCACATTTATTCTCTAAAAATAAGTATGTCAAAACCATCAAGGGTGGTTTCACTAAAGGAGAGATGATTGATGATGGTCGTGCCGATGCCAGAAAAATCGTTTGCCAATTTATGAACTAAATTCCTTAACCCAAACAAAAAAGAATCTATACAAGCATAACAACAAAAGTTAATAATTCAGTCTCTATATATTAAGAATAAACGCTAATGTGTATCTTTTTTTTCGAATTTTTTTTGCTATTTTTAGAATTAAATATTCATTCGGTTTCTGAAATCCATATTACATATAATACTTTATAAAAATAATCATGAAAACAAAAGTCAGAGTTAATTAACATTTCCCTTTCAAATTCCTAAATGTTTGAAAATACCTTAAGTCTTGTTTTTTAACTATACAGAAAAAAAATATATTTAGGTGTTAAATAATAAATAAAATATTAAAAGCCGTGAAAATAAAAGATTATGCAATTTTTACAAAGCAGGAGGTATTAAAAAAATGTGATTTTCTTTAAATCAGAAAACGAAAAAATTATGTAAATTCCATTAACAATTTTAATTAAAAGATTAGAATCTTTCCTAAGCCTCAAATGTGAATGAATTTCAGAAGATTTTTTTTCAAACTACGAGGGAAAACGGCTCATGGAAATCAGCAGCATTTTTTTAGTAAATTTCAGAAGATAATTTTCTGTACAAAATTTAATCATTATTTATCATTTCTTTATTTGTGAATTAAATAGGCTTTAAAATAATTTTCTCATCATTTTTGTATAAGCAAGAATTAGAAATAATTTTTTTAATTCTGTCAATAATTATAAATTTTAGTCTTTTTTTAAAAGGAATTTAAAAAATATCGCAAAATGAAATTTTGCATAGAAAGGTACAAATGAATAAAAACATAACAGAAAGACGCGTTTCTTGAATGTTTTTAGTGGTCTGACAGAGAAAGAATAAACCTTAATTCTGTAATTTTTCCCTGTAGAAATGCCTTTATATTGACTCTTTTTCTGTATTGAAAGTTGAAACAACGATGATGTACTGGTTTTCGAGTTTTTTTATGTTTTTATATCCATGATTATTAATTGATTTTTTATAGAAAAAGACCGGATTTAAGAAATAATTATTCGGGTTTCATTTCTAATTTTAGTAACGATCTACTTTGATTTACATTTATAATAAATTTTAATGTAAAATGAGTTCTTGAAGCTTCAAATTAAAAAGTAAGCCTTTATAGGTATACTCAACTGAAGCCTTTATACTCAACTGAAATTAAAATATCTGAATTTTGAATTCACAACAAAGTGCAAGAAAGACTAACATACCAGCCTAATGCTTGGTTGATTCAGTTTGAAAGCAAAAACTCTACAGAAATACAATGAATATTTTAATTCTTAGACTTATAACTCCTAGTTAATAGACAATGCTTTAGCATTTCAGGATTTCGCATTCAAATGCGTATTAAATTGACTTTCCTAATATGATTCATCACATTCGATTTAAAACTTTTGGGCGTAAATGGCCAGATTTCAAATTTATATATAGATCACTGCTCCAATCCTCTTAATGTAACATGTTTAACAATTGTTAAAAGGAGCATTGTCTCGTATGGGGACACAAATCAATTAGCTTGTATGAAGTACGTACTAGAACCGTTACAACTCATTAAAAAAAGGAATGTAAAGTAATTTGGCCCAACTTTATACCTACATAAAAGCGTTACAACTACCACAATCGTAGTAACAACTCCCATGCCACTAGGTAATCTTCAATATTCGGATAATTACTTGCTGGCAGACTGAATCCATGTGGTTTGTACCACGTAGAGAAATCCTTACATGTGTTCAATGTAATTGAAGAAACGTCTAGTCAGACCGTTATATTTATCTTTCCATTCGTCAGGAGTTTTGCCTTTTTATTACCTTGCCGAAGAGAGCTTATGTACGGCTCTGTAACATTCAGACACCAAAGCATTAGAATTGACCATTGCCTCAAATCATGTCATTAACCAAAAAAAGCTCATCATCCCTTCATTTAATATTACTTGTCATTGATATATAGAAATGATTACTATCGTTCAAGATTCGCATTCATGGACGCATCTATGTGCTGTAATGCCAATTATACATATTTAATATAAGCTGGTTATATCATTGTTTGAAACAACCGAGTTTAGTTATTTGTATTTAATATGTCGCTTTTATTAGAGTCACATTTTGAAATAAATGGCCTTATTTTCTTTAAAATTCATGCTTGTTTATCAAGACTCTTGGGACTCTATATTAAAAACATTTATACAAGATTAAAAAAAGTGTATATACGTATATACATACATACATCAATGTTAATTTTTAATGAATAGCAGAAGTGATATAAAAGTCCTTTTTTATGAAGCAAGATGACATTCATATCATTAAGATTGTTAATTATAGAGAAAAAATATTTTTGCACAACGTATTAATTTTATTTGCTTTTCCGTAAAAAAAAAGTATTACTTAAATGAAATTTTTATAATGACTTTCCTTAAGACTAAAATGTTAATATCAGAATTTTATGTAAAAATATTTTATTCATGTTTGCGAAAAATACCATCTGCCCCCTTAAATATTTTGTATCAAAACAAAACCTGCCGAGATATTCTAAAGCAGTTTTTTAATAGGTAACTAATGCATAATTTAGTAACAATTTTTTTCTCGGTATGCTGAAAGATCATAAGAATTCCTGACGTGTTTACATATTGAAATTGTTTATAAGTGAGCATCTCATATTTTTCAAAAACATGAAAGAGGATTTTGTGCATGATACTGAAGTAATATATATGTATGTATATATAGACACATAAAATGGAGCTCTAAAGAACCAAAAGAAGCATTGATATTTTTCTGGAAAAGAAACAAAAATTGCATTTCACTTTCTGCCTTGAATATGAAAGAAAATAGTTTTGACTAGAGCCTTTTGAGAATGGATCAGCAGGGAGATCCTTTTCTCCCTAAACTAGAAATCTAAAACTGTTTTTATAGTTTCGTGACACTTTAAGTTGAGGTGGCACTTAAGCATAAAGGTGGATAAAAATAAGATAATTTGCTTTAAAAAAGCGGAAACAATCACATATAAAAATAGAAGTGCATTTTTTAAAAATATTTCGATTTTTCATAATATTTTAAGTTTGGAATACATTTATTTTTTTATAAATAAGTATTTCATAGACACGAGTTGTACATTACACTTAGACAGAAATCTCATTAAATGCGATGATGCATTAATATATAAATCATTGTAGCAGAAAGTGATAATTTAAAATCTTTTAATATGTGTTCAAACTTTTCAGGGAAAAAATTGTGTATTTCAAAATAACATTAATTACCATCAAAATATGTGCAAGTATTTACCGCATTTCTTATATTGGAAGGGTTTTAAATATAATTGTGTTTATTTCTTTTAGGATAACTATCTTAAAATTAGTTTTATTTTAATATAAATGTATCTTATTAATAGTGAGGATGCTTAGTTTAGATATCTTGGAGGGTAATGTTAATGAATTAAAAGTATTCCATGATTTTTCAGTTCTATTAATAAATAGTTTTATAATTAAGAAAATAGTAATTAGTAATAATTAAAACATTTACACATTGCATAGAATACGGGAATGAAATAATGTAATGAACAAATACCTAAACTAAAATAAAAAAAGTGCAATATAATATTCAGAAACTTTTTAATCAACCAGAAAGCAAAGCATCACTGTCCTCTAAAAGATTAGTTTTATATTTGAGATCTCAAATTCAATTCCATGCAAGAAATTGGGTTTTCTTTTATTCATATTGAGATATAATGGAAATTCATTGACTGAATATTTTCACTGAAGGTAGCTTTAGCTTCACGTAATTAACTACATGGTTCATAAGACCGTGTGAAAATTTCTAGTAATTTTTTAACAGTAAAGCATTTTGGTAAATCAAAAGTACATTGCTCAAAACAATTAGGGGAGCAAGCAAAAAAGTGAAGAAAACCGTGTGAGACAGCCACGTATTGGCATACAATGCACAGTACACGCGTATCAATGCGCAATACAGAAAAAAGGCGTAAAAAAATTTGGAATTAAGCTTTAATTCTTTGAAAATATGGAAAAAAACATGAAAAGATGATTAAGGGCAACAATTTGGTTACATGTAAACGATAAAAAAAGGTACTGTTTAGACATGATGCATGCGTTTTAATAGGGCGTGCGGTCTTCTCGAACAGCTAAGACTGCTGCACACCTGTTTGCCATGGATGCGATGAGGTTATCGATCAGACTTTGGGAAATACTGTTCCACTCCTCAAGAAGTGCAATCTCCAAGTCTCCGACAGTAGCCGGTGGCCTTGGTCGCGCAGCAATGCGTCGTCCGAGCATGTCCCAAACATGCTCGATTGGATTCAGGTCATGAGAGCACGCTGGCCATTCCATACGCTGTATTGTTTCAGCTTCAAGCATGTTCTTCACCAGACGAGCTCTATGCGGTCGGACATTAATCATCCTGGAAAACAAAGGAATTTCCAATGGCTCCAGCGTAAGGGAGGACATGAGGTCAAAGTATCTCGTCTGCATACCTTCGGCCTGTCAGAGTGCCATTCCGAATGATATGCAGGTCCGTACGTCCGCCTATGCTGATTCCACCCCATGCCATCCAACCAGCTCTTCTGTATTGTGACTTTTCATGAACGAATGCGGGGTTATTTCGAAGGCGCCTGTCCCTCCATACAAGAACACGTCGGGTGTCACACTCTAGACTGAATCGGGACTCGTCTGTAAAAAGCACTTGGCTCCAATCATGTTGCTCCCAATCTCGATGTACAGCAGCCCATCTTCTTCGGGCCGCACGGTGGCGTGGAGTCAACGGAATGCAGACCATTGGCCTGCGTGCAAAGAGCCCTCCCTCATGAAGCCGATTACGTACTGTTTGGCTGGACACCCTTCGTCCTGTTGCCAAGATCAACTGTCTTTGCAGCTGCGTAGCATTCTCTGTTCTGTTTCGACGGGTTTTTAACTGTATATACCGGTCATCAGTTGATGTAGTGGCGCGTGGCCGACCTGCCCCTGGTCGACGTCTAACATTTCCTGTTTCTTGGAATCGATTCCACAGCCTTGCAACAACACTTCTGGCGACTCCAACAGCGTCCGCGACACTACGTTGTGTTTTCCCGGATTCCATTCTACCTATAACACGCGATGCCATGGATTTCAGTAAATCACATTGTTGAGACATTCTCAAGTAACCGTGTCTCAAAAAAAAATACTGCGCAATCGAATTTCACAGTTACGGCAATAAAACAGACGTTTCTGCAACATCCCGATTTCTGCTCTTATCTCTTTTTTTCTGGTTTTTGACGTCATGAACTTTGATTTGCATATAAAGTTTTCTTCTCCCGTTTCCTGGTAGGCTTTGCATTATGAATGATTCATTTTATGTTACTTATTGGTATACATCTTTGCTTACTTTTGTTAAAATCATGTGCTCCCCTAATTGTTTTGAGCAGTGTATATCACTCTTATAACGCACGCGTAATAATTCGTAATATATCACTCGTAAAGTGGGGTACATTCTCTCTCCTTCTATCTCTATCCCTACCTGTTATATATATATATATATATATATATATATATATATATATATATATATATATATGTGTGTGTGTGTGTGTGTGTGTGAGAGAGAGAGAGAGAGAGAGAGAGAGAGAGAGAAAGAGAGAAAGCGTCCTCTCTCTCCACACTTTGATGGTCCCACTTCGAGAGTTATTAATAATTTCGATACATAGAAAGATAGAGACAGATATAATGAGAATGATGGTGGTAGTATAAGGAATTAGTTAAAACATTTAGCATCCGTCTCCATCCGGTATAGTGAGTAGTGAGGCTGACTTTGGTTCGAATTCCGAAGAAGGCATGTATGTTTGTAAGTGTATAGTGCCATTGCGGCGTGGGGGGTCAATAGCCATTGAGCCGTAAGTCTTTTTGTGTCTTTTGTGGATGGAGAAGAGAATTAGGAGGCTCCTGACCACCCCTAAGGTGTTCTATCTGAAAAGTGTGGGTGGAATCGCACTGTCACCTGTGTGAAACTCAAAGCTACGGCTAGAGCATGCGCATAGGTAGCTCGTGGCCGTGATGAACTTCGCTGCCCTTGATTTTATGTTACTGTCGATCAGGTGGCATAAGTAAAAACTACATTAAAAAGCATTAATGATATTTAATAAATTTAAGATTTAACATGATTCAATTCAACACAAATGCACTTTTAATTTTTCTAGCGAAGTTGTTCAGATATTCTGTTTATAATCTATAGATAAGTTAATTTCAATTTTTAAATCACACTAAGGTTATTTAATTTCAATGCTAATATCAATTCCTCCCTTGCAAATTTACTTGCAAATAGTTTCGTATTTTAAGTAGTTTTACTTTTCCCTTCTAAAAATATTTCAAAATAACATTTCTTAAAAAAAATTTTTAGTTTCTCTTTCTTACTTCTAATTTCTTTCATTTAGTACACTCTTTTATTCGATATATTTTAATTAAACATTCGTGATAAAGTTGTTAAAACTAGTTTTATGATTGCCTCTTCTTCCAATTTTCTTCATTCAAATTTTTCAGTACTTAAATATTAAACATTTATGATAATGATCATGAAATTCTGGATACTTACATTTTGAGAAAATACCCATTAAAATTTTTGCTAAGGAGACGTTATGATTAAATAAATACACTTTTCTCTTTTTTTTAAAAAAAAAGTATTTATGTATTTTATTTCAAAGTTGTGATTAAAGCTATTTTGAAATATATTCTATGGTGATATGTATAGAATTTTTTCTTTTGTAGCAGACTAAATGGTTGTACAGCATTTTTTTAAATAGGGTAGAAACCAAGAGGTAAGCTTTAAGTCAAAATTTCAATAAGGCTCATAATGGAATAGTTGCTATATTTAATGTTCAAATATTATTTGGTGACCTTTTGGATATAATTATCATTACTGAAACTGTCCGAGTACCAACTACAAAAGTTAAATTTTTAATTGTGCCTAGTAAATCTTTATTTTCATACGTGGAATTTTATCCTCATATTAATCATAAGTTCTCTGAACTAAATACGTTTCCCTTCAAAAATTTTTCCTTTCAAAAGGCTTATACAAATGCATGAAAATTTTGTTTGGGAAAGACCTTTAAATAAATATAATTATGCAGCAATTACCATGTACTGAGAACTAGTTTCAGAGAACCAATTTATTTAATGTAAAGTTTTAATTTAGGTTAAAACAAAAAGTTTTTGACATTAGCATTTACAATCGTCAACAATTATTTATTACTTTTAAAATGCTTGGTGTAGGTTCTCCTATAATGAAAATATATATAATGTTAAATTCTGGCAGTTGGAAACAGGACATTTATCAGGCCCGTTATTTCATTACTGTATTTTCCAATCGATCTCCGTTCAAATATATGGTAATAAATATCATTTAGTCTTACTAAAACCAATTACGAAAATAATTACTTAGTCATGATTTATTTCAGATGTTCGCCTGTATAGATTACATTTTTAAAAAAACGTCCTCTTTTTAAATTTCTGTTTGAAATATCCTTATTGATATATGCAATAATTTCTTTTTATACCTAGAATGATGAAATATGTGAACGTTTCAATTTCCTTTGATTTTACAAATATTTCGAGCATACGAAGAATTTAATTGCTTGTTACAGCAAAATATACTCTAATTGTCATTTTTCCTCAGTAAATAAATTCCCTTTATTTTAATCTTAATTCATGTATTCTACATTAAAGTAGATAATGGTCATTTATATTTTATCCGTTTATCATTTTTTGTATTATTATTTGAAAATTTCATGTTAAAAGAAGGTAATAAAAATTTTCAAAGCTACATAATATATTAATAGCAGAATAACTCTTTTATACAACAAAATATGTTTCTTAATATCACGATTCAATCTGACAATTTATTTCTTGGTATAATCGGCACATATTTATCTTCACAGAGCATTAAACTTTCAACAAGTTTCAATATTCGCGTCTTCAAACTTTTACAATTGTTATTCGTTTTGAAAGATTATTTTAATGATCTTTAAGTCCGGCTTTTAAAAATTTAATCTCTTATGGTTCTTAGTTTAATCGAATAAAAAAGATCCATTTTGAATTTCAATTAAGATATTGTATTGAAAACATACGTTTATCTTCAGACTTAAACTTTAAAATAAATGTTCATGTATTTATATATGTATATATATATATATATATATATATATATATATATATATATATATATATATATATATATATATATATATATATATATATATATTATATATAATTACAGAAATTTTATACCATTATTATATAAATTTTTATTTGACAAATTTCATTTTATATAATAAGTTCTTTTTTTTACATGGAAGCTTAGAAAGCCGGTTTATTTTTGCAATATTGTTTCAAATAGGGAAATTTCAAGATTACTTTAATCCAGGGGTGAAAACCCCTCAGGGGCTCACCTTCTTTAGGTGAGTACGGGTGTCACAATCCCGAGGTACCCTAGTGATCTTTTCCTTTTCCCAAGGGGTTTACTATATTTGGTATACACGGGTCTCACGAACCTGGGGTACCCTAGTGATCCTTCTCTATTTTCTCTATATTCGAATTTATCCTTTCTTTCTTTTCCCGTCTAGATCACAGATTTTCACAAACGTTTGGCGCAGTATAGCCGGATTTGGCTTTTGCGCCATAAAGTCTCACATTCATTCATTCATTCCAGGGGTGAAAATAGGAACCCTTTTTCGAAAATCCAGTTTAAATCGACATTTCTTTCAAAAATTCACCTTGTATTTTTCACTAGGTTCTATTTTAAAAGATGTATCCATTTATTAGGGGAAAAAATACCTGAATGAGTGAGTGAATATTAACGTCACACTGTTTAGCTACACGATGGTTTTTAGTGACGGACCTCGTAACTTCAAACTATGGTCAAGAGACGAGGATGACACCTGAGCTGGCACCCCCTTCTCCTAACTACCTCACCAACGGGAGGCTGTTTGAGCTCTCGACAGAATTAGCGTGCATCGCGCCCCTACTCGGCGGGTTATTAGTTGTACTGGGCTTGAACTCGTGACAAGCCATCCACGATCTGATACCTTGACCACTAGGCTATCGCGGCCACAAAAAATATCTGAAAGGGCTGTCACAGAGATCATCTGCAAAAGTTAGGAAGACTGGGACACAAGATTTTAGGATTTTAAAAAAGTTGAACTTAAATTTAATTTGCTCTGTTATCCCTTTACTCCTGATATTTGCATAACACCCTAGAAGATACAACTTGAATATATTGGCTTTCAGTCAGATTGGTGTGAAGGAAATGTTTTAAGCTGTAAAATGAATTGACTTTTACAAAACTTTGTAAGCTAAAAAATGTCCGTGTATGAAGAAATTTACAGGGAAATCGCATGTAGATTAACAATAGAAAACGCAGATGCATGTTAGCTGATATAAACTAGAAAGTTGTGATAAGAATATAACGGGAGTCTGACTCCTGATTTAAAAAAAATGAAAGAAAGGGAAAAAAAAGACAAACGAGAGCCTAACAGTAGTCGTATATGATGAGTAACACCTGGCATGTTTTCTTAGTAAATACACAATAGTATTTTGTATCCTAAAAATGAATTGTGCATGATAGGAAATAATTTTCTATCAAATAATTATATCTTTAATGAAAATTTTATTAATTAACACAAAGAGTAATGAAAATTTTATCAAAAATAATTATTCTTGTTTGGGGAAGAGCGCAGACAATAGACTTATGATAACTAAGATATGACTCATATACTTGTGATTTCAAAGAATTTAAAAACCTTTGAGAGAGAAAAACAGCGTCAGTAACTTTACCACTGTTAACTGTTGAAACATTTTGATTTGTGTTCAGTTTGAGCTAGAATTCATCATTCCAAAAAGCTATGAGCGGCTCAGATTTTGGCAAGCTGAAGTTAAAATCACCCCTCAAAATCATGGGAAGCAAGCGATAGTTTTCTTTAAAAGAGTAGAATCACCTTCGGTATAAGGTAAAAGAACAAAATGCAGGAAATCTTTAATTTTTTTGTACCGTTTGATTTCAAGAAATGTATGCGACCAGCGAAATCACTGCTTGTCCGTTTTCAAATAAGCATTCTGCCGCACATATGTCCCCCAATATACTAACAATACTCTGTCCACTTGTTTGACGATAAGTAATGTTCATATGAGGAGTCCCAACATGTGAGTTTTTCTGTTTGCGATAGATTGTAACATCAGCTGCTCTGCGGCTCGGTCGTTTTAACTGTACGCAGCAATCGAAGTTAGGTATTGAAACACGTTCGTCATTATTTAATGACGTTTCTGATAACATGAGCAACGAACATTTTCATAAAATAACGTCATTAAAATCTGTTTTAGTGAGCCATTTGACAATTGAGCGTAAGGATCACAAGTTTATCCTGGGTGAAGTCTAAGACTTGCTGGTATGTGAGAAGTGGATTTAGAGTATCATTGGGTGGATGACCAGAGTATCTAGTTCTTCTGAGCTATAACCTTTTACCTTTAGGATTTTGAGTGATTGTGACGAATTCACTCTTCCCCTTTGTTAATAAAAATACTTTAAAAGTAAAATATGCTTACATGAGAGTAAAAGTTTAAAATTTAAAACTACTTAAATGCTTTAAATTCTAGAAAAATATCTTCAAAAACGGTGAATGAAAGCAAATTTCAATCAGTGGGTGAGCGAGTTAAGGCCTGACCAATGGGAATGCAGCTTAGAACTCAGTCGTTGTAGAAATGAGAGAAACATTGAATGATTTAAAAAAAAAGAAAAACAGCTTTTTTAAAAGCTAATAAAAAACAAAATACATTTTGAAAAAATATGAAAGAACGTGTAAATTTAAATTTGATCTGGATAAATATTTTTCCAAGGAAAATTAAAGTGATTTAAAGTAAATTTGAAATTATCGAGTTCCTGAGAATCGAACCTGGGGCGCGTTTCATTTCAATTCAGCTACTTAAACCATTAGGCTACGAAGGCTCGGGGAGGGAGTTAAGTAAGGTTTTAATTTAGTCGAGAAGAGTAAAATGAATTTAATTCATTATTTTAATTGAAGAGAGGATCCGAAAGAATATTATTGGGTCTGTTAACAATCGGATCAGGGATATATTTTTTAATATCCAAGATCGAAGGATTATTAGAGTTATCAATTTTTGGAAAGAAGTTAGTTGCTATGTATAATTTTTTGATAACTTGTCTGATAGACATCATTTTGCTCGCGGATCTGAGGTCCTTTTCTCTCATTAGCCATCGAGCTTTTAATATTTGTCGGAGAATGATGCTTTGAGCAATTTGATTAATATGAATTTTAGCTGCGCCCAGATTGGCGTGGTAAACTGGTTAAAACTGGTCTTAGGATTAGTGTGTAGGTAAGCAATTTATTTTCTTTGTTCTAATATAGAGATTCTTGCAATTAAGGGGTAGATTTTAGAGACCGATTGTGAATTTAGAGTCAAGTGCTCGAGTGCTTGATGACTACTAGAGCTGCACCCCGATGCGCTGTACACCACTACGTGCTCTCATTCTTAAAACCAAGTAGCGCGTGCTTACATCACATCATGTTACACATATCCATCCATTCTCACGAAATCACTCCCACAAAAACCAGCAAAAAGAAAACGTATATGGCAGAAAAGAGACAGGATATATCTGTCTCATTAAACTGATTCAAAAATTAACTGTGGTTGCAGCTAGAGATAATATGAAATTAGGACAAAACACAAATTGAAAAAAATTGCATCTATTTTAAATTAAATTTATTATTTTCTTATAATAAATGTGATCATTTTAAAAAAGAGCGGTGCAGTATTTTCCGCTTGCTCAATGTGAATCGTGAGCCAAAATAAGTTGCCTACCTCTGCTGTAATCTGTTAATGAAGCAGTTGTGATAGTGTGACTAAAAGCGTCTCTAATAATTTACTATAAAAATTAAATACTTAAAAATTGTTTGAAAAAATATTTCATTAGGAACTTAATCATTAAAATTTTCCATCGTATAAATTAAAAATTTTCTTTAAAACTAATAAACTCTCTAAACAAGGCATTTTTGCCTTTTATATTTTAAGAATAAATGATACTATTATATTAATTGCGCATATTGAATATATAATGAAAATACTAATTAGGGAGTTTTACAGATAAAAACTAACTTGCTTAAGGTATCCGTACACCTTCAAAACGTCATTTTCGTCAAATTTTTCGATTTTTTAATTTAAATGTTATTTGAAAATATGAACTTTTTTCTTTAAAATGGTGTTTAAATTTTGTTTCTATCTTATTTAGAACTTAAGTTATGGGGATTTGAGTTTCATTCGATAGCACCTTTTTGAACCCGGAAGTACAAGTCTGCATTGTGAAGTAGAAAAATGTTTGTTGACATTTTTATTTTTCAAAGTATCGTTTAAATATGCAATAGTAAGAAATTTAAACTTTTTAAAATATGAATTTGAGTTTTCAGAATTATAAAGAATATAATTGGCAACAGGTTTTTATTTATATTTTTATCTAGAATCTGGCAAGAAAATAGAGTGCTTTACTGTTTGTTTACATTTGCTTATGATTGCGTAGCTCTATATAAGCTTTGTTTAATCCTTTTTTATAGCAGAAAATTTTAATTTTTGTCATTTAAAATGGGTAATGCTAAACGTAGAGTTAATGCAAAGAGAAAACGCCAATTTCTAGTAAATGGATCTACCATTAAACATTCAAAAAATAGCAGCGCAACATCTACCAACGCCAGTTCTTCAAAAATTAAATACCTGCTGCCTTTGATGAAGAAATAGCAGAATATCAACGTAAAACACTTACTTGTAACAGAATAATTGATATGGAAGTCCTTTTAAATTTGTTTTTACAACTTTGCTGCCCAAGATGTTTCGAAGAAGGTATCCTGCTTTCTGAGGATTCCACATATAGTTTGTGATCAAATTTTGTTATCAGGTGTAAACATTGTGACTTTTACTCAGGGTTTTCTAGTTCAAAGAAAACTTTAAACTGTCTAAGTAAATACAAGATTTGTGTATGGTATGAGACAAATTGGGAAATGTTTTTCTGCTGGGTTTAAATTATGTGGTACGTTAAATTTAACCAGACTCAGTAAAACTGCGTACACTAATCATGAGAATAAACTCATGTTAGTGAACTATCAATGCAAAAAGCTGCTTCTGAACTGTTTTAGTGCTACATCCTACTAAAAATAAAATTGTTGAATGTGGCATTTCAGTTGATGGAACGTGGCAGCGTAGAGGTTACTCTTCCATGAATGGGTGTGTCGCAGCTTTGTCAGTTGACACTTGTAAAGTAGTAGACATTGAAATAATGTCGTCATATTGTCCCACCTGCAGAAAGATTTCTAAAATGCCTAGAAGCATTGAGTCGGAAACTTTTGCAGCAGATCACGTGTGCCATAGCAATTTTCAAGGTTTTGCGTTAAAAATGGAAGCTGTTGGTGCTACGAGAATCTTCCAACGTTCTATTGTCAAACGAGGCTTTAAATATGCACATTATTATGGTGACGGGGACTCTAAGGGCTGTATCAGTGTCAAAGATACTTATGGGAAGGATAGCGTCACAAAATATGAATGCATTGGTCATGTTCAAAAGAGAGTAGGTGCGAGATTGCGCAAACTAAAGTCTAAAAATAAAAATCTGTCTGGTAAAGGCAAACTCACCGACTCTTTTATTGACCGATTGCAAAACTATTATGGGATTGCTGTTCGTAGCAATGTTGGAAACCTATCCGGTCTTCAGCAAAATGTTATTGCGGCTTTGTTTCATTGCTCATCAAGTGTCGAGAAACCGATGCATGGGCAGTGTCCCATCGGAAAAGATAGTTGGTTCTACTACCAGCGAGCACTGTCTTGTGGCAAAAAGCCAAACGAAAAATATAAAGGCTTATCAAATGAAGTACTAAACACGATTAAGCCTACATATTTAGAGTTGTGTACCAAAGAACTGCTTACTAAATGCCTGCATGGCAAAACACAAAATTCAAACGAGTGTTTAAATGGCGTTATATGGCAGAGAGTACCCAAGGAAGTTTTCGTGTGCCTCAAAATTTTAAAATCTGGTGCATTGGATGCTGTGATCCAATTTAATGATGGATACAAGGGTTGTGTTGAAATTTTTAAATAACTTAATATAACTCCTGGATATTTTACTTTAAAAGCATACAAACATCTTGACATCAATAGAATTAACGACGCAGAACGACATTGAACACCAAATGTAAAGCAGCGTAGAAAAATTTTAAGAGCTACAAGGGGGAAAAAATCAATGTTTTAGAGGGTAAAGAAGGTGTTATTTATAAATCAGGAGCATTTTAAGTATATCAAATTGTGTTTAATATTAAAATTTGCAGTTCAAAGTTTATTTTTGATTTATCTCAAAATGAATTTGTTTAACGTATTGACATCTGACAACGTAAATATCAGAAAAATTTGCGATTCAAATTAGTTCAAATTTTATAAATATATTTGTTTTATAGATTTAAAGAACCCCTACTACTTTCATAATTGTATAGTTGATATGTTTTTAGTAACTAAGGTATATATCATGCTCGTAATAATTTTTAAGGATTTTCAATGTTCTTTTACTCGAAACTTGATAAAAATTGTAATAAATTGATTATCATCAGGAAAATAGTACCAGCCCTAAAAAATGTTATAATGATCATCATCAAATTTACAGAAAAGGGATATTTTTGTTTACATTTGTGTTATGTGCGTTATTCTAATAATCAATTTAATTACTATTTACACTATGCTTTACTCCCTAAAATTTTTTTATGTACTACAAGTAACATATTAAATGTATTTTTCATAGTTTTAAGTTATATTTCATCAGTAAAAAATATTTTAATAGCAAATATTACAGTTTTTAAAAAAATTTTCTTCGAAGGTGTACGGATACCTTAATATATACCTTCAGATTATTTTAAATGTATAATACTCCTTCTTCAAATTACATATAATTATTGGATTACCTTAGGAATACTTACTAAAAAGAAATATTCATCAACCCTAACCATTTTACAAAAATTCGTCTCTAATTAGTTCCGATCTTGTGACAGTGAAAAGCTTTTGAATTACTATGAAAACAAATTCACTATCTATGGTTTGAACACCTCTAGTATTTTAAAGGGGATAATTTGAGTACTTTTCTATACAAACCTTATAACATAAAAATATTTCGTTTTCAAGATTTATTATTGTTCAATTTTTTTATTTATTTAATCTTCAAACATTGAATACTTTTCCTTATGGGCATATGCTAGAAATCCCAAGAATCGAAAAGAATTTAGAAGATTAAAATAAGATATTTATTGAAAGGAGTGATGGGAAAATTAATTATTATTTCTTTCAGACCGACTTTGCAGTGGAAATTTTTTCATGGAAAAGAAATTATAATCTTCGTGTTGCTTCAGAATGAGACGTAAATTAAAAACAAATAAAATAAAAAAGTAATAAAACATTGGTAATTTTGACAAAATTTCTTAATCCGTAATAAAATAAATGTTTTATTAAATTACAAAATTTGCAAATGTTGTCATGTTTTTAAAACTTTATAGCTGCTTTATCATTGTATAAAGTTTTTGAATTTGGAGTGACTGAAAGACAGCAACCGAAAAATGGGTGTAATTCTATGAGCGAATTATAACGAAAATATTTTTTGAATTATTTAAAAGAATGTAATTAGGGGCATAAATCGTAAAAAAATTATATTATTATTTTATAAGTCAAGATGTTTTATATTGTTCAGAGAGACAATTGTTAAGCGAATAATGAATGTAATTACAGTGGGGTTTTTACATCATTATAATTTCCTACGCCTCTATTTAAATGAGTAGATAATTATATAAAGTTCGAAGTTTTTTTACAAGATTACAGACCCTTTTTGCATTAAAAATATCACGCGTTTCTTTTTAAGAAATCAGCAATGAATGAAGGAAAAATAATGCTGAAAAGTTCCTAGTTTTAATTGATGCATGAGCTTACCTTGATTGATACCAACATTTAAGTTAATTTTTTTTGAGAAAATACTGATTTGTTTTCCGGAGTTTGATACTGGAGAATATTTCATTTTAAATTAATTTATCATATTACTTTGAAGCTACCTCATTTTAAATATAAGGTTCAGAATTTTTAATTGTGACTTTTTATATTTTGTCTAATTTAGGCTTTTAGTCAAATTTTAAAATATATTATTAGTTCTTATATTTAATTTAAAAAATAAAATTCTTTTCGATTATAAAAAATATTATTTTAAAAGAAGATAGGAAACACTTGAGAGTTTTTATACTATTAAGTTTAATGTAGTCTTAAATTTTTAAAAATTTTATGATAAGATTTTCTTTTTAAAAATTTTATTGTCGAATTAAATATGTTTAACATATTCTTAAGATATCGAGAGAACAACCTACTTTAAGATTCGTTTTTGCGTTGTATGTTAAAAATAAATTAGAAAAAGAGGAAATTTGCTTCAATTGCACTGTATTTTCAGTTATATTTCAAATACTTTGTCATTTTATTTTCTAGATACAAATTTAAAACATCTATTCTCAAGGAACGTTACATTCCTCAATTTGGGATTCAATAATTGATAAAAGCTTTAATTTTGTGTGTGTCTAAAAATAGAGAGAGATTGCAATCTCCTAAAAGTATTTAATAGTTATTGATAATCTGTTTTGTTTCTAATGTTTGACGAAATTTGCTACTTTAAAGAAAACTTTTCAAGCTTAGTTTTAAAAATAATTAAAAATAGTAAAAATATTTTCTTGAAGAAAAAATTTAATACACCTGATTTTATCTCATTTTTAAAACGTTTCTTAAACTCAAGCTAAGGAAGGGAAAACATTTATAGCTAAAGAAGTTTTAGTTATCATTTTTTTTACTTAAAATGCCATTTCTCAGTGATTTATATCTGATATAACAATAGTATAAAAACATATTCCAATTTTGCTTATTTAATACAAATCGTTTCAATGTGAGTAGTTGAGGAAATGACTAAACACATTGCATCATTTTTTATTTTGAATTCAATTTCCAACAACGTATTCCTACAAAAATAAATAAATAAATAAAATAAAACAAATAGCAAGAAAACGTGGGTTTTAAAATTATGTTCGCACAATCTGCGGTAACTACATTGCATCATCACTAAATTAACTGTATGTATTTATATTAAATAAAATGTTAATAATAATTAAAAAATGGACAGTGTTTTATATTTGAACATATTTGTGTGTTTTGTCTCTTTTCATATGAGCTTCCTCTAACGTTATAAATGTAGAACATGTGATTAATAAACTAATAACCTTTTATTATATATATATATGTAGATATATAGAATTGATAGATGTGATTAATAAATTAATAACCTTTTATTATTATTATTATTATTATTATTATATATATAGATAGATAGATTTTGATATAACTTTATTTTTGCTTTAAAGTTACCAAAATATTAGAGCATTTCTGTTACTTTTCTTTGATCTAACAAGCCTTGATTCCTATCAAAATAAATAAAATAAAATCCTTTTCAGATTAATTGATATTATTTTCGACAGAGCTTAAAGGTTTTTAATCCTTTACTGAGATTATTAATCATAGGAAAGATACAAAAAAATTGAAAAAAATATGTATTCTCATCAAATTATCTTTTCGGATGTGTATTTTCGTGATAATAAAAACTTTAACAGATTGATTTATCAGCAAATGATTTATTATTCTTAAATACTTAACTGAAATTTTTGCAATAGTTTATAATGCATTATATTTATTTAGGTAAATAATACCTGCATGTTTTTTTAATAATATATTTGCATAAATACCCTGCTTAAGTAAAATATTTGTATTATTATCGACTTAAGTTTTTCATTTCCATTAAAAGTTCATTGAATGAAATTTGAAATAATATATGAGTAAAACTCAATATATATATATATCAACACATTAGTTTTAACTGGCATTGTCATATATAATAAAAATATATATATATCATCACTAAATTTTCCAAAGGTAGATATTGCGAGTCTAATTGTTATGTGTTAGCATGCGTTAATATAAAATAATATTATATTGAAGCCTATTGAAGTTAATAATGCACACATTGTGATAATACGCATACAAAATGGGACAAAACTGTTTAGAAATTTAAATAAAACTTGCAAACTATGTATCAATTAAGCAGGATAATATATCGCTACAATTAATTTAAAATAAAGTGAAAATAATTAACTCTAATTGATTAATAAATAGTATTATTTTTAATTAGTAATATTTTACCTCTTCAAAATAAATATATTCATGCTTTTTTTTAAAAAAAATATGTATTAAAAAATTAAAATGTGCTTGAATAAGTAACTGAAACCTGAAATAATATTTCATTAAAAAATAAGAAGTATAACTGAAATAATAAACAAAAGATAAAATATAATTTTGAAAATTACTTTTTTTTCTTTTGACCAAACATTCATATTCAGTAATAAATTGGTTCATAGTTTTACTAAATTGGTATTTGTAATTTCCTAATATTTTCAAAAACTTTTGTAAAATTATTTAAAATTAATTGACACGAGCGAAGCATTGAATTTAAAAGTTAAGTAGATAATGTATGCATGCATTTAACTAATATTCTACTTCTAGTGTTAATATCTTTTTTTTTACTTACCGATCAATAAAATCGTCAAAAAAGTACCAAAGAAAAATGTCCTCAATCGTAGTGAAACCATATTGTTTCCCATTAAACTTGCCAAAAAACCACTTGTTGACATCAACATAAGCAGGTCAGAAGATTCTAGCATTAATTTGGCACAATTCCACAACACCTATCAATATTTCCAGTAGCAATGTTTTCCTCTACGAGCAAAACTGTTTACAGTAAAAAACAATTGACGCACCGTATTTCAAATTTTAAAACCTGCATTCTTAATAAAAACGTCTATTAATGTAGATTTTGATCCACAAAAGCTTACTATTTTAGGCAAAAGGCACTACAACAAAGTTTTTAAAGAATATTTTGCTTAAAATAAAAAAAAAACGAAAATATTTATATTTTACACATCAAATCATCTGAAATTCTCGTTATTAAAAAATAAGGAATAGTCAATTAAATTAACTTTTTCTTTCACTTGGTTAATGAGCCATTGAAAAAAGTAGACATGAGTAATTAAATAATTCTGAAATTGTATGTAAAAATCTAATCAAAATTCGTAGCAAATGTCCATATAATTCGTTGTTACAGTATTTTTATGCCCAAGTACTTTTTTCACTTGATTCACAATTGTTATTGTTGTTATTATTAATATCACTTGCTCTCTATAACTTTGCACACATTAGAAGTCAGATATATCACCATATCATTCCATCTAGAAATATACAATATTTATGTCCGAAGAGAGAATTCAGAGAATTTTACCGCTTCTTCACAGAAGCGTGCTCTTCATATTGCAGACAACTGAGTGCTCTGGAAGCACGTGCTTGAATGAGGAGGAGTCAGTTGTAGATTCTTTCTCTCTCACTACCGGCGGACAGCAGGAGTGGAACTCCATTGCGATTGGTTGAAAGAATTAAAAGGGGTCGTTCCTAAAGTGCATCTTGACAGTTATCTCCGTATGGAAATATTCTTTTCCCTTTTATGTTAATCGTTAAGAATACTTACACGGACCATTTTTGATACAAATCAAATATTGTCTCCACAAAGGTAGGTTTATTTCACTTAGGAACATTAATGATGAGTACTTCTTAAGGATGATTATACTTCAAAGTGCGTCAAAAACCGAAACTAGAAAGATATGAATTTAATTGTGTTTAAATTATATTTTATCAAGCTAATTTTTGTTTGATATTTTCTTCTTTTATTCTTTTACTGAAAGTTTTTTAAATGCAAAAGTTTTATTCATAAGAACAGTTTTTAAGCTTTTATTGTGTCGTTTGAAGTTTTAGTGTATTTTCTTGTAAGCGACAGACACATACGTAATTATAACAAGTTATTTATAATCTGCAATCATCATTTTAGTAACAGCTATGTTGTTATTAGTTAAATAAATAAATAGATTGTTTGGTTAAAATGAGGTTTTTTTTAGTAAAGTTATTTTTTAACATTATACATTTGTTTTGATTTCCACCGAATAAAATATTTCTAGTTATCTAAATCCAAAAATTATAATATAAACACTTCAAACCTCTTATAAAATGTATAAGAAATCTAAAATGAATGAATACAAATACTTCCGATAAGTCTGTATTTTTTTCAAAACTTAAAGCAACTCTAAATAAATGAAATTTTAAAGGTAAAAATGGGATTCATTTTTCTTTGCATATCACTTTTTATAAAATAATACTTGCCTGCACTTATTAATATATATTTGTTCACAATACGGTCACATATCTATTTTCTTACTCATAAATGTAAAACAAAGCACTAATATTAATTTAAGACTATTAAATAAAACAAAAATGATGTTTTTAATCTGACGTAAATCATGATATATATATATATATATATATATATATATATATATGTTTATTTTGATTCAATAATAATACATTATTATCAAACTTGTAAGGACTAGGCTTCAAGTAAATAAATTGCTGCCTATTTTATTTTTATTTTTGTATTTTTAAGTAATTTATATTTTATTTGGTTTCTAGAAAATATATTAAAAGTTCATAATCACATTATAATACTTAAGACTTTAATAATAAAAGATAAAGGACTCTTAAAAATATGTATCTTGTATAATTTAAAGTTAAGTTTAAAAATCTATAGAAAAATGGACCGAAAATTAAATATTTTTGCGCTTTAAATATAACAGAAATATATTTAAAGCAGCCAAATAAAAAAACCCCTCAAATTTGGCTACTCCAACGAAAATTCTTAGGAATGATATTGCCAATTAAATAATAAAAGGAAACACTACATCAATGAGTGTATGAAAAAAAAACAGGGCACGGAAACATTTCTTCAATTACAAAACTTGCTTATAGTTTTCATTATATCTTGTTAATACCTCCTTCAAGACAAAATTGATCCTTAAATAAAAATTTTGAGGAAAAGAATCTCGACTTTTTTTTAGCTCAACACAAAACAGTAAGGCGAACCGAAATAATCAGTAAAAAGCCATTAAAATGATATCCAAGAAGAAACGAATAACTTAATAATGCTGTTAGAAAATCCAAAGAAAAATTTCAACTTTCAGGATTACGACTAAAAAAACAGTTCGTTAAATCTTGAGAAGACAATTCTTTGTAAGAAAGTTAAAAAAAAGAGTATTTCTTGAGAAGAGTATTGCTTACATAATAAAATACTTACTTGTGTTTATAATGCATGTTATTCCAAGTGTTGTTAAGCCAATTCACGCGGTTAAAAGCATTCATTAATTCTCGCAGCATGAGTTTAAATATTGACATTGTTTTGTGTGATTTTTCAAAATGTTTGTAAGATGATCTTACACCAAATTTCCTATATGAACCACACTCACCTATTTCAAAGAATTATTTGAAACATTGATTTATTCTTTTATACATTTCAATAAAATTCCTTATATTTATAACATTAATATACGTAAATTTGTAATTTTCCTAAGCAAAGATTATCAATCATCATATAATTTGAATCGCACTGAAGAGATAATATCGTATGCGCATATTTGTGAATTTAGTATATGGAAAGTACTGTTGTGATTTCTTAATGCAACGTTTCTCAAACTGGGGAGCATGCGACCCTAGGGGGCGTGATAATCCTACCAGGAGGGCACGAGCATATCGAAGAGTCAAAAATAAAAGTTTTAAAATTTACAGAAAGGAAGCAAAACTCAAAATACAGATACTAATGTCTCCATACACAAACTTGACTATACAAACTATTACTAACTATACTTGACTATAAGTTATCATAAACAAAATTATGTACAAAATTTAATACTTATCTTGATAATTTGTACTCCTTATAATCAAAATGGCACTGTAGCTTTTTCGACCAAGTACAGTATGACTGATTTCAACGCATTATGATTGTATGAGAGAGCGCAATGAAAATTATGATTCAAAATTGGGTCGCAAATATTGAAAGTTTTAGATCCCTGTCTTAATGCATTGCAAGGAACTAACGTTTATTTAAATAGCAATATACTGTTTTACAATATATCTAAAATCAAATGACTTATACACTGGTTTAGTGCTTTTAATGTACATATATAACTAACATTCCTATACTTGTTTTTTAAAGATAAGAAATATTGAAAACATCAAAAGTTCGATTCGTCAAGAAATAAAAATTTTTTATCTACTTTTATAAGTTTTTTTGACAAATACTGTACTTTGCACTTATTTTAAGATAAAAAATTTGAATACATTTTTATTTAATATAAAACGTTTATAGTTTACCTTTTCGATGCCATGAAGATCGATAGTATTTAATACATGGTTAAAATGTAGAATTAACGCTCCCTTTTCTTTTGAAACTATTTCGATTAAATATTATGAAATAAGTTTGATATAAATATGTTATAAAACAAGTTATATTCTATGTTACATTGGTTATAAGTAAAGATGTTATTAAGAACTACGAATAACATTTACCAAACTTTGTTCAAAGAATAAATTGATCAAACCAATATTACTTATTTTACAACGAAAATACAAATAAACATTAACCCTTACTGATAAATATTTTTTTAAAAAAAGTTCATACTGATAAATATTTGTTACAAAATAGCAAAGGTTTAATAATTTGGAAATAAGTTATTTTTCCCAGTGAAATAAATCAGAAACTATGTTTTGAAAATTCTTTTTTAAGTTTAAAAAAGGCTCATAAAAATTTAACACAACAATAATTAACTTAAACATAATTTTGTTTAAAATATACTTGTAAATTTTAAAACGAGTATATAAGTCCTTATTACTAAACAAAAATGAATTATTTTAAATTACAGATATGTTGCTATATTCTTATAAAAATTATGTAACTCAAACCATATATTTTATCTTCACAAAAAAACGTTACTAAATGAACAGTGAGACTTTATATTCAGAGAAAAAAAGGTGTAAGATTTCATTTAAAAATAATGCAAAATCCAAAAATGAAGTCTTTGATATCTTTTTAAGGAAATATTAGGAAAATAGTAACGGTGTTTTATCAGTCACCGAAAAAATAAAAACTCACTGTAGATTAAGTAACAATATTCTAAAAAATCAAATAATTGAAATCGTTCTCTATGTTTGTTCTATTTTATTTACATGCAACTTTCAATACATAAAACATTTAAATTTAACAATTTTATTTTAAATTTACTTTTTCTTGCTTTTTTGTATTTGCTCTTCGCAGACATTAAACTTTAAATAAAATTGTAGCTCTTGGTTACAGAGGTAGAGCCCCACTAACTTTCTTGGAAGCAATGGCTTGCCAAGTGTAACTGAGTGTCAAGGATAAGAGTTTTAAAGCATATTTTTTAATTTTTTTCATTAATGACGCTGATAATATTAAGTAATTAGTATATTTTTGGATTATATTTTTGTGTTATTTTATTAAAGAACACTGCATTTCCCTCATTAATAGAAATTAATTCGACAGCCTATCAGATCTCAGATCAGATTATAAAATATAAAAATTTGAGAATTTTTTAAAACGAAAACTAACAATAACATTTTCAAATCATTTGCAATACATTCATAACGTATACAGTATTCATAACGAATTTCAATTACGTTTACTTCTTGTGAAGAGGAAATTATATTAAATTCTCTATAATTCATAATTTTTAAGTGATTTAATAATTGAAGATTATAAAAAAAAATTGTTTTATTTAGATCTTTCACAAGATGTGTGAAAAACGTACTCATATGAAAAAAATATGAATGGTTGGTCAGTTTGACATCCCATTTTAACTGCGAAAGTGAGGAGATGTTATCTAAAGGGTGTTTCTTTTTAGAGGTATAGAATTTTAAATTGCAATAAAACAACGATGTATTATTCAATTGACATGAATTTTTTTATACGAAAGATAATCTTGTGGCATTACATTTTAAATATGATCAAGCAAGGCGTAGATTCGTCGAATAGACCCAAAACCAGATTGCCGTTGTTCCGGATTTTCATAAGCGAATTTTGTTTAGCGATGAAGCGCCCTTCTGGTTGAAGGGCTACGTCAACAAACAAAACTGCCGCATTTGGAGTGAAGCTAATCCACAAATGCATGTCGAAACACCGTTACATCCAGAAAAACTGACTGTTTGGTGCGCTTTATGGGCTGGTGGAATCCTTCTTCAAAAACGATGAAGGCCACAACGTTACAATCAATGGTGATCGGTATAGAGCCATGATTACTAACTTTTTCATTTCTGAATTGAACAATTATGATGTCCAGGAGCTGTGGTTCCAACAAGACGGCGCAATATGTCACACAGCTCGTGCCACAATAGATTTATTGAAAGACACGTTTGGTGACCGCCTAGTTTCACGTTTTGGACCTGTGAATTGGCCTCCAAGATCTTGTGATTTATCACCGCTAGACTATTTTCTGTGAAGCTATGTAAAGTCATTGGTCTATGCGGATACGCCACAAACGCTTGACCATTTTGAAGACAACATTCACCATGTTATTGCCGATATACGGCCACAAATGTTGGAAAAAGTCATCGAAAATTGGACGTCCAGATTGGACTACATCCGAGCCAGCCGTGGCAGTCCTATGCCAGAAATCATATTTAAAATGTAATGCCTCAAGATTATCTTTCAAATAAAAAAAATTCATGTCAATCGAATAATACATCGTTGTTTTATTGCAATTTAAAGTTCTATACCTCTAAAAAACACCCTTTATTTAAGGGAGGATTGTATCGGTGCAAACAAGGTGAAATTTTTCAGCAGAATATGGCCTAGAAAATTATTGACAGCAGGTCACCCACCTCTCCTGTAATTGAGAAAATTGGAAGATTCAAGAGTTTTCGAAGTAAAGACTGTGTCGATGTGGTTAGCCCTCAGTGTTGGCTCATTTATCACTTGTAGGGATGTCACGAGTTTTGTGTGGTGTAAAAATCTGATGTATTTCATACGAGAGACTAATCTCTAGTATATATATATATATAGGTGGGGATATAGCACTTAATGGGCACAGTACGATTCAATTGCAAAAATCAGCCAAAAAATCAAATCTAATTTTTAAGCCTAAATTATTCTGCATATAATTTTTTATAACCTCACAAAATGTGAACGCTCTAAATTTAAAAAAAACGCAGAATCATCATAGATTTTACGTTCGTTTTAATTCACTTTCCTATGTGAAATCTAAACTTTAAACTTGCTTATATCAGAAAGATAAATTAACTAGTTTGTCTTCATTTAAAAGGCTACGGCTCTTTTTCTGTTGTACCCAATGCTTTGAATTGTATTTTACCTATTGCTAATAGTACATGTAATAAAAATTGGTATGCATTTTTTTAATCAAAGCTGTTCTCTTATTTTTTTAAAAAAATAATTGCATTTAAAAGTTACACACTTTTTTAAAAAATTTCAATAAGTATTCATAGAAAGAAGTATTGTACGAGTATCAATTATGTTATCGCAAACCTATACTAAATTTCGCTATACATAGTTTGACGTATTTGTAAATCTAATTTCATGCATGTACGTAAAGTTTTGTAGGAGGAGTAGTATGTTAAAATTACTTCACAAATTTTACGTTTTTTTCTTAAAAAATTAAATGGCCAGTTTTTTTATTTAATTTTGAGCACAAAATCAGTTTTACATAATATTCACACATAGGAGGCAACCAAAAAAATTTTGAAAACCCTTAAGTTAAAATTTTTTGTTTAAATGGTACCATGTCTTCTTAAAAGCTAGTCTTTGCTTGTATTTTTGGTTTTTAAATGCGAGTTTCGCTATTAGAATGCGCTTCCCTAGTAATTCATAATTCGATTCTAGGAAAAAGCATGAAATTATTTTCATTGTCTTCATTCAGTTGAACATTTTTTTATGATTTACTATTGCCTGCTATATTCATAAAAATAGCCTAACTATTCGCGATTTTATTTTTAACAATGAGTTGCGTAACTTATGGCTAAAGAAAAACAACTGTAAATGTTTTTAACTTAGTCACAGGCCTGATATTTCTCACTGACTACCAATTTTACAAAATTCATATGCCTAATTTTATGAAATTTTGCTTCACAAAATCACACGATTATAATTAATGAACTCTAAAGAAAAAGGAAAAAAAAGTGTGTGTGTACTTATGTACGCTCGTAAGAAGTTATACTTCTTTGGCGTAACAAGATTAAAATCTTTCTAAAAATCTTTAGCAGGGCAAGCTGGGCCAAGGACGAAAGGCGGTCACAAGCAGAGTTGAAAGATACTAACCTTCAGTCAATCGGACCAGCCAAACCTGAGATAATCACGATTTAAATAAATGTAAACGCCCCCGCACAGGGACAATAGGACCCATAGCATGGGGGGGGTATCAGACTGTATCTGGAGATGAAGTGAACCGAATGTGACATCTGAGACCTCATATTGAATGTCTCGGTTGGAAGAATCGTTCCTGAGAAAATTAAGACATTCGCCTGAAGAGCCCCCGAGTTATGGTCCTTTTAAAATAATTCAAACATTTAAAACAATTAAATAAAATAGAAGCAGGGCACCCAGCAACTCGAAACTGGGCCTGGTTGTGAGCAAACACAAGAGAAATCCATTAGAACTGGTCCGGAATCTGTAGCTGCAAATGGGGCGGCGCTAACTCGGGAAAGGAAAGTGCAATTAACTCCCCCCTGGAGGGGAACAACTGTGACGTAAATGGTCACGCACATCCCAACGACACACAGACTAGTAGGTGATCCCAATGTCCCATCCTTCTATCTCTGTAATATCGTTACGTCTTCAAAAGATCGAACCCAATAAGAAAAACATGGGGATTCTAATTTTAGTGATAACGCCCACCCCTTAAGCCCACTATCTACACATTAATTATAACAAATGAAACAGCACAACGAGGAAAACCTATGGTACGAGTTTCTTTAACGAATATCAAAAATCCTCGGAGTTATGCGGGATTTAAAAAAAAATATAACTTTAAAATAATTTTAAAATGTTAAATATAGGTAAAGAAATGGGGCTATAGTCCTGAAAATTTTTGTCTAGGATGCTCATAGGAAGAACAATCGAATCCAGCCGGTGCGGTCGACCAAGGTGGCATAGGATTCGAGTTATTTCTGGGGTAGCTCTGTTGAGGGAGGGGGCCAATTCCACGTAAAGCTCGCGCTAATACGAAAATATGGCGGACCTCCAAAAATTAAGTTCCTTAGGGAGGGGGGTTACATTTTTTCCAATCCCCATAGGGTTAACATGGGAGCATGATATTTTAGTGTTTAAGTCCTCCTCATGCCTACACAATGAGAATAAAGCAGATGACTGGATGGGTCTCGACGAGTGGAACACTTGGTTCAAGTCCGAGACTCGAACAGTATCCAAGATATTGTGAATTTAAACAATTTTAAAAAGTTTAAGACAGTTAAAAACTATAGAAGAGAAAAAGCCCTATGAGCACACACATGAAATTATAATAACTGGAAGAACAAATAGAGAGGGGCCGAATAAGCCAGGTCCTAATGGACTGCGAGGCTCGGGTGCCGATATATTGGCCAAAAAGCTATAGAGGTGGGATGCATCCCAACAGATATGGTTTATAACAATAGATATTATGACCCCCCAAATATCTGTCCCATAGCACCAAAAAGGGACATGTTAAAATATTAAACAAGGGTGTGCGCGCGCACCTCATTGTCGTAATGGTATGCGCGCGCATCATAAAATAAAGCCTCATCCTTTTTCCCTAACGCTAAAAAAGAAGAATAAGTTCAAAAATAAATATACGAATACAAAAGGCTCTTATAATTCGCTACAATGAAATAAATGTGTTTATGTTCATGGCAATGCGTTCGTAGTAAATGCATCTATAATCATATACTTGCAATTGTTTTTAAAATAGGTAAACTAATATTTACTCTTATGTTTTATGTGCATGAAACACGATTTAAAGATTAATTTACTAATTTTTTTTTTAAATTTCCTGTAAGTATGTTGGTTTAATAACAAAAAGTGCTCAAACAAATGCATCGGAGAAGATCCGTAGGCGAAGGACGATCTTTCCCTACTAGTAGTGACGTCACAAATCAGCGCAAAGCAAAGGTTCGCAGACACGGGGGGTATAGCTCAGTGGTAGAGCATTTGACTGCAGGTTGAGAGGTTCTCGGTACAAACCCGGGTGCCCTCTTCTTCCCTGAAGAATTATCCTCTTCTTCAGGGAAGAAGAGGATACCGGGGACCTGACCCGTTCTGTATATTTCTAGACATAGCATTTTCGTATCCGTCCCTACGGAACACAAAGCAAAAGTTAGCTGACTCGGAGGTATAGCTCAGTGGTAGAGCATTTAACTGCAGATCAAGAGGTCATCGGTTCAAACCCGGGTATCTTCTTCTTCCGGGTCGTAAAGAGAATTATTTTTTTGAGAATTTCGAGGCGGGAATGATCTGTCCGGTTCTGCATATTTCTAGACAAAGGATTTTTGTATCCGTTCCTACGGAACGCAAAGCAAAGGTTCTCTGACACGGGGTGTATAGCTCAGTGGTAAAGTATTTGACATCAGATTGAGAGGTATCCGGTTCAAACCCGGGTTTCCCCCTACTTCAGAGAAGTGAAGAGAAATATTTCCCTGAGAATTTTGAAGGTGACAATGTGATCTGTCCCGTTCTGTATATTTCTAGACAAAGCAATTTCGCGTCCGTGACGGTGTGCGCGCGCGAATCGAAAAATTCACCCTCATCCTATTTCTCTAACGTCCCAAAAGAAGTATATCTTCAAAAACGTGATTTTAGTGAGATTTATATATATATATATATATATATAGTGTTGATTTAATGAGATTGAAGATTTGTAAGGAAGACTACATTGTTAAAGCAAGCCCATATGTCTCAATAACAAACCTGTCAAGGGACAATTATTTAAACCAGCGCTTTTTTTTTTTATCTTTCTATAGGGTGCGATACCTTCAGAAACGTGGCAATCCTATGTGGGGGCGTGAGCATATCAAAAATAGAAGATTATCTTAATTTTGTTTTAATTTCCTTAAAGGAAGCGAAACAAAATATATTCTGGCATGATAAAAAATAAATTACAATGATATAACATACTTATAATTGTATCAATACTGCTTAATGTAGTATTTCGCAAACTATGTGGTGTAAGTTCCCCATGGGGGGCATGATAACCCTACAAGGGGGACGCGAGTGTATGGAAAAGTCAAAAGCAAAAGAATATTTTTAAAAAAATATTAATTTACTGAAATGAAGCAAAACGAAATACATTCTGACATAATAAAAAAATAAAACACACATTTACGCTAATATAATATACACATAAATGCATCAGTACCGCTCAATGTATTTCATAATTAATTTAAAAGTACTAAGTTAATAAGAAGTTTAATAATTACTAGTGACCCTATGGGCATGTCAAAAAATTGTATACAAAATTTAATGCTATTATAGATAATTTGTATGGTTTATAATTAAAATGGTACTTTAATTATAAACCATGCAATATATCAAAGTATATTCTTGTTGAATTCGAATACATTGATATTGTATAAAGACCAGGTGAGGGGGTTGCGCAATGAAAATTATGATTGAAAGTTGTGTCAGAAGTATAAAAAGTTTTGAAAACATTAGCTTAATGTATTTGATAATACAAAGTTAAGAACAAGTTTAATAATTACTAGTGATTCCCATGGTCTTGTCAAATACAAAATTTAATACTTATCTTGATAATTTGTACGGTTTATAAGTGAATTCGCATTGTGTAGCTTTAGCGGCAAAGTACATTATTGAATTCATTTATTTGTTATTATAGGGAAGGGGGTGAGAGAAAAATTATGACAAAAAAATGGGTCAAAACTGTTGAAAGTTTGAGAGGCACTGACTTGAATAAACTTCATTTACAAGATTGAAATTGCAGAAATATATCACATTTGCAGAAGTCAGTTATTTATTAAATTTGATTAAATGCTACACAGAATGAAATATTTTCCACTTCCAAGATTACTATTACATCTTTTTATTTTAAAATTATTTTACTAGAAATAAAATGGTATAAGAAGTGAACTGTTGAAAAATCTATGAAAAAATTTCTAATAAAAGGAATACGCCTTATATTGAGCTTCTCTGAAAACGTCACTGATGCTCATATAAAACACGCAAAAAGGACAAACGTAATTAATCGTAAATTTATAAAAACAAATTAATCAACTTAAATCCAAGTATACAAATAAAAATTTTGCATACACTTTCTCTTATTAGGTAACGCTGATTACACCCTTTCGTTCTGTTCTCTTCGAAATTTTAGGTATTAAAAATATTTTTAATAGCTTATAAATTAGAAATAATTCCAAACTGTCTACAACTATAGTCATTTTAAAATAATTTTGACTTAAATTAAAGCTTTTCATAGTTTTTATTCATATCATGTGAAATATTTTTAACAAAATTTATGTAGAAATTTTTTGGTTGATAGAATTGGGAATGATAACTTAACTTTTTCCAGAAAGTTTCAATACAAATTCTGTATTTTAAACTATATTTTTGTATTTGCTATATTTGTGCCCACTTTCAACTGTAACTTTTGTCAATGAAACTTTTAATACGTTATTTTTCTTTAAATAACTGCAAAAATAATAATTTTTTTTTAATTTACAAAAATTATTTTAGAAAAAGACCTTATGTATTATAAAATTTACGAAAAAAATGTTGATTGACCTCATAAGGTGAGTTATAAAATAATTAAGTAATAGGTGTATATTACCTTATTGGTAACTTTTCTCCATATAATTTATTTTCAGTATTTGTAATAGTAATTAAAATAATTTAAACAAAACTGATTGCATTTGTAAAAATATTAATTTAAAGTAATACATCATGTTTATTTTTAATTATTATTCTAAATTTATGAATAACTTTAGTCCAGTTAAAAAAAAATAATATAAAATCGGTGCTTATATAAATTGTGTATTGTTTTGAAAATTTTTAAAAAAGTATCTCAAAAGTATTTTTTTAAGAATAAAAGTCTTCTATGCCTTATTTTTAAGTTTTATACTCAATCAATTTAAAAACATTTTCTTCTGTCAATATTTGGCTATTGTTAGACATTCTCTGTTCTGATAAAATCCTAATGTTATCAATCATAAACATTTCATTAGACATGACTTATAACATTACGCACAAAGAAAAAAAAATATTAACCTATCTTTTTTCACATAATCCAACTCAATCTTTTTATGTTATGTTGTCAATTTCCGTTTTTTCTACTAGTACTATTTATTCAACCATTACATCATATCAAGCTTTTTCATTCTTATCAGATGTCATTGAGATTTCATCAGGAAAAACTAGATTTCTGAATTATTTCAAGTAACGTTAACAAGAAAATCAAACTATTTGATGATTCTTCAACCTAACAATACTACAAAATTTGTAAGCTAATTTAAAAAATATTTTTTGAAGAATATATTAATTATTTCACCTTCAGTCATCAAGCATTAGTTTAAATAAAATTTCTTCATATTAAATTACAAACATTTCTAAGAAATCCTACAAAATTTAGAACTTTCAAGATAAATAAAATTTTGTTGAATACAATATAAAAGAATGAAGATAAATAAATTTTTAAAAAAGGTTCAAAATACAGCATGTAATTGGGAAATTTTTATAGTTCCATAGAAAATATTAATAAATTTGCTTTTATTAAGTAGAAGCAATATATTTTTTTCTCTCAAAAATTAAATTACTTGAAACGAATAAAAATATGCAGTATTTATTTGAAAGTCTGGTTTGATATTTTCATTTCCAAATCGTATCCACATTTCAATATAATCATGATCAATATTTAAACTGGTTTATTTTTTAACATTTACTCTTGTCTGGGCAAACTTGACTGGAATCCATAATGCAGTAGTTTTGTGAAATGGTTAATATTTTTATGTCTATATGTATATATATATATATATATATATATATATATATATATATATATATAGTTTCTTAAAAAAAATTAAAACGTAGAATTTTAGGAAGAGGGTGTTTAAAACATGACAATGTATGTAATTACTGTACTCTTTACTTATTTTAATGTATTTCTTTAGTTTTTAAAATGTAATGCTTCTAAAAGGAGTCTAAATTTATTTTTTGCTGCACTCTTATAAACGTACTATATCTTAATCAATATATTCTGAATTTTTGTTTGGAACACCAATTAAGTCTCCTAGACATGAATATGTTAAGCAATATTAAGTAATCCTTCAATGTATTATGTGCTATTTCCTTTTTTAATTCAATTTTTCAATTATATTTCCTCAGTGAAATCCATCTAGTAATTTTTCTCAACGAAGTAATATTTAAAATATATATATATTTATTGGAATTTTTGATTTTTAAACATAGGAAATTCACTTGTAGAAAAGTACCTTTCTAAAAATTCGGATTTATAACAACTGACAGTAAAAAGGAAAAATAATTATAATTCTTAAGAGGGTAACTTTATACTTAACATTTATGAAGAATAAAGTTTTTGAAAAAACATATTGCACACTTCTATGTATTATGTATGATGTATTATAATAGCTGTTTAAAAAGAAAATGAATTTTTTTAATTATTATTATTATTATCAAGTAAGTTGGATAACATTCTCAGGATAAAAATGGGGGGAAATGACCGAAAAAATTAGATACAAATAAAAAATATTTTAAACGTCCTTTTTTAAATTGTTAGATGCAATTTTAATTAAATTCAGTTTACAAACATTTAGAGAAGTGTTATACATCTTAAGAATCATTTTCAGTATACCCCTTTCAAAGAAGTTAACATTTTTCAAAACTTACCGTAAAATCCGGCGTATAACGCGAACTTTGAACACAAAAAACAAGATCGAAATTTAAGGGTGTGCGTTATACATGGGGTATAAAAACGCGAACAATAAAAATAAAAATAATAAGATTAGAAAAAATTAGACTTCTACTAAAACAGAAATACCATTTATTTAAAAAGGTGAAATTTCTTCTGAACTTACACAGTTGTAGTTCTAGAAGTATGCTATTTTTTCTAAAGCGTCGTATAATACCTGAAAGAAATGACTTCAAAACAAACGAGCGTACATTTCAGGTTCTTTCCTGAAAAGGAGGTGGCGTTATACGACGAATATACTTAAAAATTCAAAAATATGGGTTCAAAATATAGGTGCTCCTTATACGCCAGATTTTACAGTAATTTACCTTGAAACAAGAAACAGAATACCACTTATAATATTTTATTTTCTCTTTCGGATCGCTTATAGACATGAGATGCTAAGAAAAGAAAATATGGATCCTTTGCAGCTGCTTCGGATACATAATTCAGAATATGTATGTTAGAAAACTTTCTAGGGCCTCGAATAACATAAATATACCTTGATCATATCTTTTTTTTCCATCTAACTATTCGGTACAGTGGTTTCTGAAGCTGACTGCGATGGGGTAGGGCCTGAGCTCGAATCCCGGAGAAGGCATTGATGTTTGTAGAAGTATAGTGCCTTCGCGGCATGGGGGTATTCTAAATAGCAGTCGAGCCGCAAGTCCTCTGTAGTGTAGTTGGCGTTAGGGGAAGACAGATGGAAAACCCAAGGTGTTCTTCAAAATTGGGGTGGAACTGAGCAAAATCGTACTGTCTCTTGCATGGTGCTCAAAGCCAAGTCTAACGACAGGCGTAAAAATTTAGCTCCGAACCGTGAAGAATTTCATGGAACTTAATCTGAGGTTACTGTCGATCAGGTGGCATAAGTAACAACACTTTTATCGGCTAAATTATTTATTTACTTCCAAACTTCATTTAATTAAAAGGTAACTGGTTGTACAAGAGCCTGAGAAGAAAAATTTGAATCTTAATTTGACTTGTGTGAGTCTGACTTCCGATGAACATTGACTATATAACAGCGATATGATATAAAATCACACCGATGAGTATCCAAATAATGTAAACTTTAATAATATTAAGATCTGAGTTATACAGTAGCGTACACACGGGGGTTAGGAGGTTCAACTCTCTCCCTCCCTTAGACCAACATATTTTCAATTTTTTTATAGGAACTACGTCTTATTGCTTTCTTTTATTTATTTTTTAGAATGTACCCCCACCACCACCACCAAAAGAGAGGTCTATGTACGCTTCTGGAATTATCGTACCTTAAGATACTTATTTTTCCAGATGTTCATAATAATGCATAAAATAAGGTAACATTTTGTTTTCTTCCTACATACTAAAAAGCTAATTTTACGTGGGAAATTGTATATATCTTTCATAATTAGAAAATGTAGAATAAATTAAAAGTCATTGTGATATGTTAAATTAAGTAAAAAAGTGTATTTAATGTTCAATGTTCGTATAATGGTTAATTAACTGAATTCAATACTTTTTTTCTTCTCATATAAAATTGCATTTAAATTTGTAAAACGTTTTCAGTAATAAGTAAGAAAAAGCTGTTTTTTTAACTTTTTATTTTTTTTCTTGCAATATTCTTTTTTATTTCAAATATTTTTTTTTAAAAAAATACATCAACGTAAGTAGTGAACTCTTCATACTTTAAAAAAAATAAAATACTTCATCCACACATATCTGACTCTTTCAACTATTTTACCAAACACTCTTCTTACTTTCAGTTTTTTTTAAAGCCGTTACGTGCTTATAAGTAAACCACTCGAATTCTCCTGAAAGGCATTGGTTTTAGTTCAATTAGCTAAAAACCCTGTTCTTACCCCGCGTACAATCAGGAAATTCACCCAATTTTTGTTTACCCGAGGCCAGGAAGAAAGAACTTAAGAAACTAGTATTGTTATTAAATTTTCGATCCCTACAGATCAATCCCCAATTCTCGCGGGAACATACACACCAATCTCCTGTATTTATTTACAGTCTGCCCGATGAACGTGCTCTTTCTGTAATACAGCAGATAAAAGTATGTACCACTGAAAAGATATAGTGGGTTAGAGGGGTGGGTGAGAGACTGTATGCACATCGAATGCCTGAAGGCAAATAGAGCGCAGCAATTGGCCAATAGTTTTCGCTGAGCTCTTCAGTTTCTGAGCTCGTAGAAGGGCACTCCCTAGTTAAAAGCAAACACAGAAGTGCTCCTAGCCACAGGAAAAATGCGAAATACATTAAGGGGATCATTCCAATATTGATTCGCATTTCCAGAGTTTTACAGATAAAAGCTTGTGTGTTCGATAGTCGCAGATATTAAGTACGTTGTTTGGAGACCTCGTTCATAGAGGAGAAGTGAAGATCGGTAACAGAGTTTCTGTAAATCACTTGTACTATGCATTCAGAAGCTTAAAGTAATTTTCAATAAGAAGGTATAAGAAACAAGATTGGTGATTAAACTAACTATGCAATTCAGAAGAATGGCTGAGCTGTTTAATTCAACTTAATTTTTTTTGCATGAAAATAAAGTAATTACACGAAAAAGAGAAGGAATTAATAAAAATTGGGTCACTCAAAGATCTTCTTTTAAATAGAAAAAAATGGTTGTTTTGTCCTCTCTGTCCTACTCTGAGCTTCCCACTGAAGACTCTATGAAGAGAGGGGATGATGCACGTTAAATCTGTCGTGGGTCAAAGTCCACCTGTAGGTATAATGTGATAATTTGGAGACGGATTGTACGAGCTCAATTGTCTTCCTCGTTACTTAATCAGGGCTATAAATTACGAGATCCGTGCCCAAAGTCTTTTAAGGTCATCTTAAATATGCTGAATGAATGAGGGAATATTAACATCGCACGGTTCAGTTACTTACTCAATTATGCTATTTCGAATTCATGTGTACTAATTGATCTAGCTAGTCCTCACGTTTCAAACTGTCATTCTGAAGATAATCCTGAAGAATCATTGGTCGTGATTCAGTATGAATTCATTTACAAAACTGCAGCATACGAATAATCATATCGATTGAGAATCTAGTACATATATATCATTTCAGTCAGATTTCTTTGGAGGTACTCTGACTGGGAAGTGAGAAAGCAGGTCTATTGTATATCTGTCCAAACTTTGATTGTATTTCTTTTGTAACTGTCTTTTAACAATTACAAAAATGGTAGAATCCATTAAATGTTTGTATCTGGTGTAATGTGCTCGTCACATCAGTAGACGTTCTTAATCTCACTAGTGTTAACATGAACTCGTTAATGAAGAAAATATCCATGGGATAACATTTCATGCTGAGTCGGCACATGAAATGTAAAGCAACTTGAAAAGAAAGAAAGCAGCAAATCCAGTCACTCACTCCGAAACACATTTATGCCCGTATGGCTTCCGGAAACCATCAGTACTTCTTTCAATGTGTTAGAAGGAAAGGCGTAGATTGAAGTGTGAAGAATTGAAAATTGCCAAAAGTATTACATCATGAGTTTGGAAAGTCCTTCACAGTCCAAGCAGTAAAAAGGTTGGTAATTGTCGACCAAAGAAATAACGAGTAATAATGACAGGTATACCGTCACATCGGTGCAAATAGTGTGACAGATACCTCAGGATCACACCATACAACTGACATAGATGTTTTTGTAGAAATGCCCATTGCTAAATAAAAACGTTTACCTCAATAACTCTGGAAGAGCTATAGACGGTGCCACGCAACCATTGCAGTTAGTGGAAATCACATTCCTTCTTCAAGACTTTGTTTTCTTGTCCTTGGTTTAGCAGTGTTTTATACCAATACGGTTATGTTCATAAAGCTTTTTTCAGATGTATTCCTTTCTGTAGGCAACCTGTATATCTTTTTAAAAATTGTTGCTATTTGGGTTTTCATTATACTGTAAATATTATATTGTCCCTTTGAATTTCAAGCGTATTGGTTAATTTTTTATTGAGTTATGGAAAAATAAAATAAAATCACTCACGGTTTGCACACTAATGTATATTCTATGTTATATATCTACTAAGAACTCTAAAAATACAACCAGTATGTAATTAATGTCTTCAGAAGTCTAAGGATTATTAAAATATATTGTATAGTAATTCAGACAAAGTTCGGATTTTCTCACGTAAATCTTCAAGTTGGATTTCATAACTACTCAATTTCCTAAACAAATGGTACTTGAAGAAAATAAAAATCCACTATTACTTTATTCTTGATAGTTAGAAAATAAATACGTCTTAAATAAATATACTTATGAAGACTTTAAATGTGATTACCAAGAAATATTACGGAATATCTCTTAAAAGGTTTTATTCTATAATTCTCCTAATTTATTAAACTATGTACAAATAGAATAAACATTTTTAAATTAAAAATAATTCTCAAATGTGTTTAAGGGAAATATTAAAATACAAAACAGACTTATTAATAATTTATTTTTTCAATGTTCATACATGCTAACATTTTGTCGAATACTATCACAGACAGTTAAATAAAAAAGTGAATTTGATTTATTTTCAGACATTTAAAACCTCAATAAATTTGTCGAGCACAAATGATGTTGAAAAATAAGCTTATAAAATGAAACGAGAACATACAAAAATTTAATTGGAGAATAACTAAAATAAAAATATCAAATAAAGTGCTGCACTGAACTAGAATTATGAAATGAAACTCAGAAATGATGAACTAAAAGTAGATAAATTGACGCAAAATGTTTGGGGAAAACGTAAATTTTAATAATGGAAGCTTGTATATCATAAATTCTCTAAGAGATACTCTAGAATCCACATCTAGAAAATCATACAAAGGAAAACGATAAGTCAAACTTTTAATGAATACAGATAAATACATTGTATACATGTTAGGATTTAAACTTTTAGAAGATGAAATAAATAAGTCAAGAATTCTATAGATTCTTAGAATAGGAGAAATCGTTAGTAGATAGAGAAATTCTCATAGGAGAAATGATTAACTGCAGTAGCCATTGGATACTTTGAAATATATTTGAATACACTTCTATGCAAACTGAACGGTTAATACTTAGAATTACAAGCAATGAATATTTCCAAAGATTTTTGGGAAACTTACAGGTGATTATATTAATATATGGATGGAAAAATTATTTTGATGCTAAAAGTTTCTGAAACTATGAATCACTTGCTTAAAATTTAATAAAACTAAAATATTTTGTACATTTAAAGAGGAAGAAATGTCTTATTACTAACAGACATTGCATTTAAGAAAATCCCAGACACAAATTTATTTATAGCAAAAAGTAGAAATGTTAACTCTAATTGTAGTCACATACCTAAAATTTAAATCATGTACATATACGTATATATCCCCACTTACTCGGTCCTAAGTCAGACATTACTTTTTGACACTTTCCTTTTTTTTTAAATTTGTGTTTATTACTACTTTTTCTTCGTTTTCTATATTTATTATAATGTTTTGTTAAATTGAGTATATTTTTTCTGTTTTTTTCTATTTATTCTTTCATTTTTTAGATGTATTTTACCTTCCTAAGCAAAGACTAACACGACATTTAAATATTTTTTCGTCTGCTACAATTAGTTTCAAAGGGAAAAATTTTCAATGGTCAATATATTCAATATATTTTTTTTCCCTTTTAATTTCAATATTGAGCATTTCTTGTTCTGATGAATGTAGCATAAATAAGCAAGGCATTATCCCTATATTTAGTTATCCAGAGCTTCGTAAATATGCATAGAAGTTCCAGTTATTGAATTTGCATTTCAGTGCTTAAAATTTAATTAATATTTCTGAACAGATTTTCCAACCTCAAAAACTATGTTGTTATGTAGTTCTCTCTATTGAGAATTTTACGTATTTATTTGTATGTTAAATATGTTTTCCTGTCATATGAATGTTATTCAGAAATTTAATACATATATATAAAATGTAATTTTGTTAAATATTTAAAATATGTTCCTTTTAAAAATATACAAGACTTTAAAGTGTCCCTTTTAATATTCCCTTTTAACCTCTCTTAACAAATTTAGTTGGTAGAAATGTAATAGTTTAAAAACATGTACATTGTTTATATATATTTTTTGTCTTAGGATTATGAGTATGTTTTGAATTATTTTGGGAAATTTTTCTTTAATAGTAACTTAGTATTTAAGTCTTTAAAATTAACTTTATTTCGTTTTCCATGCGTATAGAACTCAGAACTCAGAAATAAACAAAAGCACTTTAATAGGTTATTTCTAATGATACTAATAGCAATAGTAGTTAATTAATAAGCTGTAAGAGAAGAATAAACAAATTTTATATCCTTTACACGAAAACAATAAACAAAATAATACTTATAATATTTAAGGTTGTAAAATTAGTTTTTAATAATCCATTTTATAATAAAAATTTATTGTCAAATAAACATATTGAAATTGTAAGTTATGTATATATCAACAAATGTATATGGTTTTAACCCTTGTTTGCATGATTCTTCTTTCTTTTTTTTAAATAAATCAGGGGGATACAACTAATGCACCTTAATAAAGAAAAACATGTTTAAAACTTTTCTATCATAAATACCTTATTTATTGGAATCTAAACCGAGATCTATTCTAAGCCGCACTTCAAATTCTCAACATTTTTGTTAAAAATGAAAAATGGTGTAAAATAATTTATTGATATCCAATTTTGCGAAATTAAAATAAAACCAAAATGAAAACTAATAAAAAGTGAATAATTAGTTTTTTTTAACAGTACTATAAACTTTTAAATACAGATTTGAAACTGCAGCAGCTCTAAAGGCAATGTCCAACGATTTTTTTCTCCGACTCTAAGCCGCACTCGATTTTCAGTGGCATTAACACTGGAAAAGAAGTGAGGCGGCTTAGATTCGAGTAAATGCGTTAGATAATCCATAACGTTTAAAAAACATTTTATGATGGAAATATCCCTTTCCATGCAAATATACAAGTTAATCTCAGTACAAAATTAATAAAAAAATAATGTATCTTCGTATCCTTTTTCTTTCTGACAATATTTAAAAAAAAGTTATTATTAATTCATTTGCATCACGGTAAACGTCATCAAAATATTTCTCACCAAGGTCCTCTTCTGATATCCAACCATCTTCTAACTGGTCCAAGTAATTTTTAATGTCCTTCTCTTCTAAAGTTCTCAAAAAATAATATAAAATAAACATATAGCAGTGCTTCTCAAACTTTCAATAATTGCGACCTAATTTTGAATTATAAAAAATTTCTTCACGCCCCCTCCATACTATTACAATGCATTAAATTCAATAATATCGTGTTTGATATAAAGCCACAATACTTTTTTAATTGTAAACCGTTCAAATTAGCAAGATTAGAATTAAATTATTTATATGACAAGCCCATGTGAGTCACTAGTAATAATAATTTGTTCTTAACTTAATATTCATAAATTAAATATCAAATACATTGTGCAGGTTTGATGGATTTCTAAACATATTATATCAGTGGAAATGTGTATTATACTTTTATTATGTCAGCATGTATTTTGTTTTGCTTCCTTTGAGTAAATGTGTAATTTTTTAAATATTTTATTTTCTATTTTTTGATATGCTCGCGCCATTCTTGTAAGGTTATCATGCCCCCCCGAGGGGGGCACGCCCCACAGTTTGAGAAACACTGACATATAGTAAAAAACATTTTCGTAATGCGTTAGAAATGTATCAACTATATAGTGATGAACATTTCTGTCACATAGTTTGGGGAACATTTTTTAGGGTACTTGATAAAAGCAGTGACGATAGGAAAGTATATTTTTTCCCATTCATTAGTGCTTTTATTAAAAAAAAATTCTCAGATTAGTTTTAAAAAAATATTTAAGAAATCACACTTTTTCTCCTACTACAACAAACAGCAGAATGAGAAGCTATAATGATTGTGAAACAAACAGCAGAATGAGAAGCTATAATGATTGTGAAACAAACAGCAAAATGAGAAGCTATAATGATTGTGATACAAACAGCAGAATGAGAAGCTATAATGATTGTGAAACAAACAGCAGAATTAGAAGCTATAATGATTGTGAAACAAACATCAGAATTAGAAGCTATAATGATTGTGAAACAAACAGCAGAATGAGAAGCTATAATGATTGTGAAACAAACAGCAGAATGAGAAGCTATAATGATTGTGAAACAAACAGCAGAATGAGAAACTATAATGATTGTGAAACAAACAGCAGAATGAGAAGCTATAATTATTGTGAAACAAACAGCAGAATGAGAAGTTATAATGATTATGAATTAGAAGCTATAATGATTGTGAAACAAACAGCAGAATGAGAAGCTATAATGATTGTGAAACAAACAGCAGAATGAGAAGCTATAATGATTGTGAAACAAACAGCAGAATGAGAAGTTATAATGATTGTGATACAAACAGCAGAATGAGAAGCTGTAATAATTGTGAAACAAACAGCAGAATGAGAAGCTATAATGATTGCGAAACAAACAGCAGAATGAGAAGCTATAATGATTACTACATGTGATTTTTTTAAAAGCATCAACCAAGTTACCAGCAACAACCAATTTCCAGTACACCTGTCTTGAGTAGTACAATTTTTTGTTCGGTAAATGTTATGAGGGGAATTTTCACCAACATGCAAAAAAAGGTTAAATTTAATTCAACATTTTTGAGACATTTCTAACAGGTAATATACCACATATTGGGAGGATGGATATTAAGAAAACCTAATAATGCAATACATTTTCAGACACGATTGATCTATATATAGGTATTGTCAAACATATTTGCTTGGGAAAGTCATTCTTAAAATACTCACTGTTATGTAGCAGATTAAAGGATTTTTTGATTAATTTGAAATCTATCTTTGCGTAAACCATTAACTAAATGATTTATGAAATGTGATCTAATTTTCAATGCATATTCATTTTATAAATTCTATTTATTCTGTTTTTACTGTTTTATATATATTTATCCAATTTTTCCAACAGACCGTGTTCAGTTCTTGAAATATGAAAATATTTTCAGTTATCTACATTTTTAACTTAACATGCATCGTTGTTTTTAATACAGTTTAAGACACACTCACAGAAATATGAGGTGTATTATCCGACATCTAAAGAAAAAACATCTCCATTCACCAGAGAAGTTGATTGGAAGATTTAATTTTCATTGTTATACGATTTAGAATAATCTTAATCGTTAGAATTATTTAGTTTAATTTTTCCTAAGCATCATTCATCTATAAAATATCCATTTTCTCTGAAATCGTTGCAATGATTTATTCTCCTTATGATCAAGCTATCTTGGTTTTACTTTTGTTGTAGATAATCTGTTATATCATTTAGTAAAGTAAAACAAGTTCTTATGCTTTTTCTAAGTTTTTCAGAGCAATAAAACTAGAAAGAGTGTTCATAATAAACAAGTATCAAAAAACGTTTTGAAAATGCTACTTATTGCAAAATTATCAGAACATTTTTATAATTTTATTTTTATTATTAATATTTTTGTATTTTGAAACATAGGTAACTTTGATTAGAAAAAGCAAATAAATAAAATTAATATAAAAATATTTAAATTTAAAAAGTTTTAGTTTTCTTGAATTAAAATAAGTTTATTTCTATTTTCTCTATGTAAATAATGAGTAATCATAGAAATATGCAAGTTTAGACTGTCACTACCAAAATAAAGATAAAATGAGAGAGAAAGCAAAATCAAAATTATTTCATACATATGTCTTATTCATGTATTTTACTTTTTTCTTAATCATATAACAATTTTATTATTGAAAGGATAGATTATATTTACTGTACATAAATTTAATCATTCTATTCCTGAAAATTGTAGCCAGAATTTTTTTGCAAAAATTTTCTTTTTCTTATTCATACATGATGCTGTCTTTTGTTAATGTGACTGATTGAACAAAAGAATGAATGCATATTTAAACACATAAAACAGTCTATTCATTTGAAGTTATTTAAGAATTTTCATGAAAAATAAGCCTCAATTAACAATAAAAGCAGAAGAGATAATGTTTTTTTTTTGTTTTACATAATATTTTGTTTTTGTTTTTTTTTCCATTTTTCCAAGATAAAATACAAACTGCCTAGAGCATGGAAAAATAAAAAGACAATTCTTCTAGATTTTTTTTCCAATACCATTTTTTTTTATTTATTTACTTACATACTTAAAGTTTTTTTTAACAAGTTTTTTTAAAAAATTTATTTACAACATTCTTTGCATAGATATTTTTAAAGAGGTGAAAGAAGTATATTAGATTTTTCTATAAAAAAAATATTTTTTCGCATCGGAAAAAGCTGTCTTAAATACGATTGAGTTTTTCATTTAAATCTCATGCATAAAACAAATATATGCGCTAAACATTTACTTAAGACTCACAAAAAAGTATTCGCTGGTAAAATATAGTTAAGGCTTATATATTTATCTATTTTAAATTAGATGCCTACTGGCATTTTGCCTTTTTTTATTCGAATAATTCAAACTATACTAAAACTTTTCATCATATAAGCTAATAAACATTTAAGCTATGCTTCTTAAAATTCTTATGATGAAGAAAAATTTCACACATTCACTGTCTCATCGCAATATTTAGTCAATTCTTATTTTTAAGAAAAAAGTTTTTTGAAGAAGTTGTTAGTCATTTTATCGACGTTGATTCTTTACTCGATCCTTAAAAACTGTCATTTTGAATTAGGCTCTACTTTCCAATTCTTAAGAATAAAGTAAGCGAAAAGTTTTTGAATAATGCTTTTCTTAACTAGGGAGAAAATTTAAAAGCTTTTAAAAGAATGAAATCGGATATTTCTAAATAACAGTATCTGCATTACTGTACTAATGGTTTGTCTTTATTTGTATCTTTTTCAATTTTTCAGAAAAAAAAATTTAAAAAAGCAAACGAGTAATACATTACCCATCCAACAATTTTTTGACATAAAATGATCCATCAATTTGCTTATAAAATAAAATACCCAGGTGAAATTACTCACGTAATTTTAGTTTCTCAAATCGACCTTCTTTCTTTTTTTCTTTTTTTTGAAGAAAATTCTCATAAAGGTTTTGAGTGAAAATAATTATTTTTGACATTCTTAATAGGCCCATCTCATTTTTTAGCTCTTACAGTTCTTATGTTACTTATTTTTTAAATAAAATTATAAATTTGTTGGAATATTTTAATTCTTTTTATGCTGGTGCTGTTTTCTATTATATGTTCTTCAAATGCAATTATTTAAATGTGTGCCGAAATTTGAGTTAATAGGCATTTTGTCAGATAAAAATCATATAATCTAAATTTAATAAAAACTTCAATCGCTTATCTTCATTTTTTATCTTAACTCAATGGTTCTCAAGCTTTCAATACTTGCGAACCAATATTCAATCTAAGTTTTCATCGCACCCCCCTCCATTCAAAAATATTATACCTCCAGCGTATATAAACGTCTCGCTCAGCCAGTGCGTAAATTGCCCAACTACATGTATATACGTCTTTCAAAAATACGATCATTTCTGTTAACTGCTATCCATTAAATTATTCAGAAGGTTTTAGAACGCAATGAAATAACCTTGACAGTGTTTTCGAAGGGTTTACTTATTTCAGAGGATTTTCTTATTTATTTAATCCCCCCCCCTCCAATACCCCACATACGTGTGCATGGTGCAAAACGGTGGATTTTGGGAGGGAATCGCGAAACTTTTAATCAGCAGTCAAGGGATTAATTATAAACCGTATACATGATCAAGGTATAAGTGCAAGGTATAAATAAGGTAAAAAATTGTAAGAGAATGTAGTATATTATGTGCGAAAGGAATATGTAAATTTTTGTCTATAGTTACAAATAATAATCAACATTATCGTGTGATTTAAAATCATGCATGCAGCATGTAATTAAAATATATTTGTTGTATCTATGATCTTTCAATAACAGTATTTTGTATCAATAAGAATTGTTGGAAAAGGGTGATCTTATCTCTGGAATTTGAACAGAAATTTGTTTATTTTTTAATTCAAAAGCTCAATTTATATTTCTCTGACAGCGTCCATGTTATATGATTATGAGGCATATTAAAAATATCCCTTCAATCCCCGTTTGGCTTGGGTTCCCTCGGCAAAATTAAGTTTCTTGTAATATTTCATATCATCTAAGCTCAGGTGGCTTCCTCTGAGGGAGAAACTAGGTGTCAAAATTATATTGCGGTGATTAGTATTCTACCTATATTGCACTGTACTAAAAATTGAATCCCGGAGAATGTACCGGATCTGCAATGGTATATACCAAACCAAAGCGCCAATGGAGATGAAAAAAATATTTTAAATTAGCATATTATTGGATATTAATAAATATTTGATTTGCTCAGTAACATTTTGTTCGCTAATTTGGAGCTTTTGATTATATGGGAGTCCAAACAAAATAATTTTTTTTTGTATTTATTTTTTCATAAATCTGTTATAAGAATTTGCACTAAAAATAACCATAGTTAAAAATTACACACTTTATTCAATAGATAAAAATGCTATTAATTACTTATTACATACCGGGTAATTGGACATTTTTAAATATTGACTAGTGTTTATTTGAAAATCTTTTAGGTTCCTGACTCGAAATAGTTCTTTTTCGACTTTAAGCAGAGAAGAAAATAGTGCGTTATTTACATTCTGTAGCATAGAGTATGTTTTCCCTAACAATGTAAAGCATTAGAAAATGCAGCAATTTTGATACGAGTTTCATTAACTTCTGCATCAAAATTGCTGTTCATTGACACAGACAAATCCACAATATCCTCAAATTCAGATGCACAGACAGAAATCCGCCATCAAATGTATTATAATTGCTTCAATCTCAAGATATCCTCTGAGTTTGGAGTGGGATGAGATAAGAAAGGAGTTTCTTGTCATATTCAAAGCTCACGCGATAGGTTACACTCATGACTCATTTTCACCTATAAAGTCTAATATTTGCTTACACCCGTTTCCTTACTTCTTTCAACAAAAACCCACCTATGTTTCATGTAAAAAAGATATAGCATTTAGAAAAGAGAAATCCAATTATTTTCTAATCCAATCTAATAATTTTTTTTCAGATTTTTAAAATAACTTATTAATTCCCTTTTCCTTATTTCGCGTTTTTGGTCTTCATTTTAATCGGAAAAATCTTTAAATTCGTTAAGTAGGGGTTCGATAAATCGGGGTCCAAATTATATTGAAAATATTTATTATTTGTTGATAAAGATAAAATATTTGAGGACACTAACCTATTTGATAAAGAATCATTCATTTTTCCTGTCCATTATTATTCCTATTATTAATAAATTAAATATTTCAAAATATTCTCCAGATTTTCTATTTCATAAATTTTTTATAAATTATCTGTTAAGAAAAATTATTATGAAATATTTATCAAATCTCGTTTTGTTGAATTCCCAAGACATTCATATGAACTTGTGATTCAATGAGATACTTTGTGTGCGTGTGAACGTCTTTAAAATTTTTTGACAGCTGTTGAGGAAATCATTTCTATTCATTCTGAGTTCTTATACGATATATTTTGTGATATCTGCTGCATTTCTTCATGGACACGAAAACAACAACAACAACATACGATATATTTTATTACAAAATGTTTCCAATTATATGCATGGTACTGTGTTAGTATTATACATTATATTATATAAGTTACTTAACATTATATCAGGTATGATTTATGTATCAAAATTGTGTTTTTTCTAATGCATTTTGTAGATTTATTAATAGATTTTAAATATTGTTTTCATGTTCTAAGGTGTTTCTTGTTTTCAGTTTTAAGGAAAGCGAGAGTGTAGACTTACTACTTTAAAATCTGTTAAGTATACGACATAAAATTTAATGTTTCAAAATATTTGTATTTGCCTAGAAAAATTCAGTCTAAAAATATACAGTTTTGCGTGAAAACAACAAATTGCATTCAGATGCATGCATATTTTGTACATCCTATTGCAGATGTCTGTATTACTCACACACAAGAAATTTCCATCTCTTTAGCAATTTTTATTTAAAAAGATGTGACTAAAAGGAAAAACAAATAGGCTAATCATCCAGCAATGTTTGAGGAAAATTAATGAAACTAAATCACTGTATGAAAGAAAACAAAAGGAGATAAAAATTAATTCTAGTAGAATGAAAATGATGCATGTGTATTTAAAGGTAATATATATGTAAATATATATATATGTAGAAGATTGATTTTATTTTACAAGTAAGTTTTTCCTAATTTTTTCTATATAAATTTTTTTTTTTATTATTTCTCTTCTTCAAAGAATCATTATCGTTCTCTTTTCTCAATTTCTTTTTACTATATTATTAGGTTCATCATTCACGTGTTGTATTAGGCTTAACTTTTCAACTTGGCTCTTTTTTTTTCTTTCTATTATGTCGAAAATTTCTCTTGTACGGGAAAGGTTGGATCCACAAAGCATTGCTAACCCTAATTCGCTGGCCTAATTCAACAACATCTTTAGAAATCCTAATAGGTCTCCAGTTTAGTCCAAAGACTTTTTTGTATCTACATTTGTTGTGTCTGCTGAATTTCAATTTCTTCCTTCTTTAGCACTGTAGGTTCTAGTACTTCTTCACTTTTATTTTATTATACTATATATACATACATATTTTATATATATACATATACATATATATCATATATATCTATTGCCATCAAACTACATATAGATATATAGGGTGGCCCAGCCAGTAATAGTCTCGCTAACCTGTATTTACACCACTATGAATCAATTCGAAGAAAGAAACACTCTTGCCTCTTATTAAGTTACATAGATGATTTAATTGTTATAGGTCATGATAGGGAATTTAAACCTAGCATTAATTTTTATCCGGAATACCTAAAATTAATACAAACAAATTTTAACTCAAACAAAGTTAAATTTTTAGATTTAGATTTAACTATTATTGACAACAAATTATATAGCAATATATATGATAAAAGGGAAGCATTTAAATTCAATGTCATAAAGATACCAAACTTCAATAGTTGTCTACATATATCAGTATTTAGAAATATAATTTTAAATTTTCTGATGAGAAATAATAATTTAACTACGCACAATATTGATAAATTCAAGAATATCCAGAAATGTATATTGTGCTGCATACAGAATGATAATCCAATCAACTTCCTGAGAAAATATATAGATCAGAAATATTTCTTAAAAATATTTTTAAACTCGTAAATGCACAAATCCACCACACAACATTAGGTCCACAAAGTCAGCTTGTTAGTGGTTATGCTGTGAAGTATTTGTGCATTCCACACACAGGATACATTTTAATACACACTTAGACCAATATTTACACGACTACACTTTAAAATTATTTATGACCAATTAAACATTTATGTCAAATCACACATTTATGACCAATTAAATACTTATGACCAATCAAGCAAGTTTTTTACATGCGGTCTGGTTTGCATCTAATGCCAAGTGGTCAAGTTCTAGTGTTAGATCATGAATCGTTTGGATTAACATGGCATTGGTAGATGTTATGAGCAAAATATGAATGTGGTAATTGATATATTAAATATGAAAAGTCGTGCTATAAGATATGGATTGTATTCTTGATAGGATACTCTTTGGTGAGTTTTTAATGATTTACGCTATTCATTTGTGAATATAATGTGTTTTTAATTTGAACATTCGGTTTTTAGAAATTTTTAATTTAAACTTTCGGATATTTTAGTTTGAACTTTCGGATTTTTTAGTTTGAACTTTCTGATTTTAGATATTTTTTAATTTGAACTTTCGGATCTCAAATAGTTTTTTAATTTGAACTTTCGGATCTCAAATATTTTTTATACATATACGACTATTTTTTCTACCTATACAACTATTTTAAAGATGGGTGCATCATCTTGGACGTTTGATGGTTCACTTATATTATGTACTAAACTAAACTGCTTTTAAATTTTAATATTTTAATGTTGTAATATCTTTCAGAATGCGATGGCGAATAGTTTAACTTTTCAAGTATAATGGTTTAATTTTAACTTTTTAATTTTTCAAGTATAATGGTTTAATTTCAACTTTTTAATTTTTCAACTATAATGGTTTAATTTTAACTTTTTAATTTTAAATTTTTTTTTGAAATTTGGATATTTTCCAATTAACTTACCAAGTTGCAATAGGGGGAAGGTTGGCGCCATCAAACTAGTTTAACCCTACTTATCGGTCCTAAGTCATAGATTGCACTTGGATATTTTATAATTTTTTATTTTATTTTATATTTTTTTAATTTTGTTTGAAAACGATGGAATTTTATCTTTTATATTCGCCATTGATATCTTGCAATGGGATTTAGTATTATAAGATTCATATATTTCAATTTTTAATTGATAATTGTGATTGATTTTATATATTTAAATATATACATATATATATACATATATATATACATATATATATACATATATTTATATACATATATATACATATATATATACACACTCACACACACACACATATATATATATATACTATATATATATATATATATATATATATATATATATATATATATACACTGCTGGACAATTGCTAAGGACGGATCACAAATTGATATATAGCATAACATTAAGCAAGACATGAGGCCTAGTAGGATAAAATATAGTTGCCACACTGTTCAGACATTAGAATAAAGAATATTTATTGTTCTGGAAAGTTCAAAAGCTGTGAAACATCTGAAAGAAAAAAGAATGTTCATTTGATCTGCGTACGGAGAAATGAAACAATGCATCTAAAAGTCAGCAGGCACCTTAAAGAAAGGTATCAGTACGGGATATGTCCACCGTGGAGTGTGATGCCATTCCACTTTGCACATCATTATCCAGCAGCTGTTGAGGCAATTTATCCCATTCCTCTGTGAGTGTACGGATGAGGGTGTTCTTGTTTGTCGGAGGATAGTTTCGACCAGCACCTTGCCTCCCCAAATCCTCCCACACATTTTAAATGAGGTTTAGATCTGGAAAACGCGCTGGCCATACGAGACGTTGAATACCCTCGCTGTCTAGACAATCCTGAACAGCGAGTGTTCGATGACATGTTGCGTTGTCTTCCATAAAAACAAATTTATCACCGACAGCACCACTGAAAAGACGAACATGAGGAAGTAGAACTTCATCAATGTATCGTTGGCCCGTCATAGTCCCATTCGCAACCACATGTAGGCACGTGC